>QJNZ01000904.1:0-35713 GCA_004155055.1 Monosporascus sp. CRB-8-3
GTGGTGTTCGGACTCACGCCGGTTTCGACTTAGGATGGCCGATAGTACATCTTGGGAGCGTTTCGGAGTTGTGCGGGTCAAGCCTTTTGTATGTTTGATTGTGAGATACCAGCGAGCTATTTCAGTTAGTATATAGTATTGCTTTTTCCATGTCCGAGCTAGGTGACATTAGGAATCCAGGGACTTCTCGCCAAGTCAGGTCATCCCCTTTATACTGCTGCGAGCGCCAGCTACCGTACGGGTTTCAACGACAGTCCTACAGCGAGGCGGTAGAAATCCCGGGTTCGGAAGCCTGGTCCGGACGGACTGCAGGACTACGTGTATAACAGTGTGTCCGTCAATACGTGGCTATCGTCTGACTTCAGCGACGACCTTGGGCAAGGGGGGGGGATTAGGTGATGGCTGTGTTCATGACTAGGCAATTAGGAGTTTCCAGGTCACGATGCTACGGACTGTGTTCAGATTTCTGGGGATAGATGGATAGGACTGAGGAGTTGCCGTCAATCCCGGCGAACATAACCGGGTATGGGTTGTCTTACCTTCATCGTCTGGCTTCATGCCCATAAAAGTCTATGCCCCCAATGGTCCGATTCCTTCCTTCTTATGAGATGTCTAAGTTGGCTATGTAAACGGAGTTCTATCAGCAACCTATACTCCAGCTAGGCAACCAAATCAGGCTCAATGTGCGATCCCGCACTGCGTGTTGGTGATGCAGTAATACGTTCGGCGCCTCGCATCTCCTTTGGGAGCCGGCAGAACACGTTCCTTGCTCTCAGATTACCGCACCGGCACTGCTCGTTCCCCCAAGGGCTAAGACAACCGTAGGCAATGAAGGTCCTCGGCGTGAATGATACGATTAAACTTACTTTAGTTGGCAATGAACAACAAAGCAAAGCGTTCAGCAAGCAAACTTCCCACGATAGATTCTGTAAATGATGCATAACACATGGCTTCAGAAGGGGAGGTACTATATTCTGAGGGGGCTCTTACGGTCTGCTATCGTGGAACAAGAAGAATTTCTACACTGTTGCCTCGAGTTGTTCGTGTTTCGTGGCAACGGATCAACCAAACCCCCCCTCCCCCTTTCTTTTTCTCTAACCTATGTCCCGGCAGTACTAGAATAGCTCGTACATTTTAGGACGCCTAATTTCGCTTCGCACCCGTAATGCACCCTATTGCTATTATGTGCATTGTCAAACGAATCGCGTGACTCACAATGATGCCATCCCAGTCCCTTCGTTATCGGGCCAGACGATTCATGACACAACGGGCCTAATTAAGCGCCACAAGTTGTATTATACGACCGCCAAGCCGTCCATGCCCAGTCCTGCCTTCGACATACAGGTTGGCGACCACAGGACCACAAAGAACTTCCATCTTCACAATCCCTATTTTGTATCCTCCTCGTCGTCCTCGTCTCCATCCCCGTCGTCGTCATCATCATCCTCCTCGGAGCTCGTTCCGGAGCCGTCGCTGTCGTCCTCGCTTCCGGGGTCGTAATCCTCCTCGTCTTCATCCTCTTCATCCTGCAACCTCTGCTCGGCCTCGCGTTGCGCCCGCTCCAGCTCCGTCAAGCCGTCGTCCTCGACACCCGCATTCCCGTTGGCGCCAGCCGCCGCGGCGTCCGGTCCACCTTCCGCGACACCGCCGCCCCTCCGGCCGCCCTTCGCGTTCTCGAGCAGCTCCCTCTTGGCCTTGCGCTGGTCCGCGAGGCTGCGGTCCTGGAGCCCGTGGCGCGCGACGTAGGTCTCGTTGATGCCGGCGTAGTCCTCCTGGTCGAGCATGGCGAACTCGATCTCCTCCGTCTCGTCCTCCTCCCCCTCGCCGTTCCCGTCGTCGTTCTTGTTGCCCGTGAACACCTCTACCACCATGTTAAAGGTGCGCTGCAGCACGCTCGTGTAGCTGATGGCGGCGATGCGGTCGAGCGGGATGAACAGGAGCGGCTTCTTGAAACCCCACAGGATGCCGCTCTCGAGGAAGAACAGGTACCCGTCCTTGGAGCCCCGGAAGGCTTTGACGTGCACGGCCTGCTCCTTCGGCCGGTGCGCCTGCCGGATCACGCTGTGGAACCTGGACGGGTCCGCCGCGACCACCTTGACGTCGCCGGCCGCCTGCAGACATTTGTTTATCCCCCAGTGGAACAGGGTCGTGTATGAATCGGAGACGGCGGATGCGGCACCGGCATTGGCACCTCCGATCGAGCCGGGCTTTGGTGCCCCCGCCGAGACGGTATATACCAAGGGATCGACGGATGAGGTGCTGTCCCTCGACGGCAGGTAGGAGTTTCGCGGGAATAGAACGTAGTTGTGCTGGACTTGGGACTTCTCGGGTACGGGGAGGTAGAATGCATATTCTCGGATCATAGTTAGCAGTCACGGCCTTGAACCGGGCCAGGGGTTGGTAGATAACATATCGCCCCGTACCTATATCCTTCCAAGCATATATGAGGCCTGGTATGGGTGACGTCGTGTTTGGAGCCCTCGCATATAGGTGTTTGGCAGTAAAGCATATATCAAACTTCTTCCGCTGCGGGATAGAGACGGATATGTCCTTGATCTCTAGAAGGGTCTTCTCGGCTGCGACATCTTCAGCCGACATTCCCGTCGCGGCGCCATTGGTATTCGACGCGGTCCCGTTCTGGGACGGCTGGATGTCGACCCTACGACGTTTGTGCGCGGGCTCTGAAGATTCCGCATTGCCAAGCCGTTCCTGTACATAGCTAGCTATCTCGTTGAAGAGCTTGATTCGCGCGGGGGTGTCTATGGCTCTCAGTAGAGTCAGCATTCCACCCCCCCTTATGAGTACGGTTCCGGGGTGAGACGGACTGTGGTGAACAAGTCGGAGATCAATGAGCAATGATGCTTACCGGCCGCTTTCTGGATGCCTTCAATTATGTCCGGTCTGGATTTGAAGGCAAGGCCAAGCCGCTGATTATCGAGCCTAGCACTAGATGCCATGTTTATAGATCGAGAGACTTTACCCGACTACCGCTATCTCGTGATGTGATCCTTGATATGTGTTTGATTGGTATGGGGAAAGGCAATGGTAGATTGAGAGGGAATGTCACCTGAGATGGTCTAACTTAGGTAGTTTATCCGTGTTTAGCGTCAAATACAGTTAAAAGGGGAGAAGAAATATTTCTGGACAAGGCAAGACAGTGTGTGTGTGACGTATAGGGCGAGGCACAAGGCTGCAGCGCGTTCCAGGGCACCTCAGCGCTATTCTGAGGCTCTAAGAACAGCTTGTGATAAGCTTATCGTTATCCGCTGGGTGGGTAGCGGGGGAACCGTAAAACACCACCTACAGGGATCGGTGCCACCACCTACAACCCCTGCCATGCACCGCCACGCCCCATATTTTCTAGATCATATGTACCACCTAGAAAGGGATGATTAGCTCGATTTAAAGGCGGTTAAAAAAGACGTAAAGTATAATTTTAAATTATACGCTTTACGTAGGTTGTTAAAAAAGGTTACGTTAGTATTAATGATAAAAAATGGCGTTTCGGAATTAAATTAGTATATATATATATAAGGTTATAAATAAAAGCGGTTTTAAATTGGTTTATGTTCGTATACCGACTTTTAAAAAATACAGTTAAAGGAAACTAACAAATAAAAAGTGGGTAAAAGGCGTATTAATATATAAAATTATATTAAATTTAATATAATATTAAAAAAAACAGATATGGAATAAACGATAGGAAATTGGTTTAAAAATAATTTAAAACTATATAAATAAAAGAGAATTAATATAAATAAAATATAAATTTTGCTAAAAAAGTTAAGTTATATAAGTAATTGGAAAATAGAAAGTATAGGTTTAAATTGTTCGGAATTTAAATATACTTATAATAATTTATTTAATTAAAAAATATTATAGTAGTAACGGAATTAGATATAATTTTAAACCGCTTCCGAACTAAGCGAATAATAATATTAATATTCCTTATAAGTATGGTTAAACGGAGCTAAAAAAATAAGATATTAATAAACCGTTTTAAAATTAATCGCAAATTAACCTTAAACGTAAAAAAAATCTTAATTAAATTATTTTTTAAAAATATTATTTGTAGTATTTAGAATATAAAAAAAAAAAATATTAAAAATAAGCGGTAAATAAAGTAAGTATAAATATAATACGGTTTTTATACAGTTTAAAAACGTTTTACTTAATTAATTATTTAAAAATTATTATAATTATTAGGATGCGTTATTAATTTAAATAACGGCTATAATATCGAAATTTTCAAAATGTAGCAATATTTAAATATACCGGTATATCCTTAGATTAATTTTAAAGGGTACGGTTATTATTATTAGTACGAATTATTTAAAGTTATACCGGAAGTTGTAAATTTGTTAAATTTTAATTAAAAATTTTTTGATTATAAGTTTTTTTAAATAATTATAATAAAAGAAATGTTAAAGGTATAGTTAAAGTATATTTTCGGATTATTTTTAAATTGTTTTGTTAATAATCCGTATAATAATAAATGCAATTTGTAATATATTAAATCGGGTCGTACAAAATTATAATATTAAGTAATTTACCGTAAGTATATTTAATAACCGTATAAAGACCATATTAAAATTGTATAATAAACCGATTTAAACCCGTTTGGCATATTATTAAATTTATTGCTGTTTTGGAATTTTTTATTATAAATGGCTTTATTTGTCGATATTCGCAATATATTTTTAGTACGATTAAGTTTTAATTTCGTAATTAACCTTTTTAAATTAAAAGGAAATTACGATAAAAAAAACTAAATTATTAGGTTAATAATTGCGAGATCGGATAATAGCGTAAGGACGGAGTATATATAATTTAGTTTCGGTATGTTTTAAAATTAATTTATTTTTTAGTTTTTATTACGTTTTAAAACGAATATATTAAAAAAGGATATATAGCTATCGGGTACTAAGATACGGAACAGTATATTAGGATAGCTTTATCCGCGTTTTTAAACGAAATAATATATATATTTTATACGTATAAAAAATATACCGAAAACGGTTTATAACTGATTTAAAAATAAACTTTGTTTATCGGTTGTTTTTGTAATTATAATGCCGAATTATATTATTTCGCGATATTTTTAAAAAATAATATTATTTAAATTAATTTTAATTTATTTTGAGTATTTTGTATTAAAGGTATACCGGAATGGTTTGAAATTAATTATTGTTTATTTATAAGCCGTACGAAACGTAATTTATGTGGTTATAATTATATTTAAAGTTAAGGCTAAAAAATTCATTTTGATTATAATATTAAATTAGATATATATATATTAATTTTTTACGAAAAATTTTTATTTATTTATTTTGTTATACGGGGATCCTATACTTATTATCCGCTACCGTTAAATATTATTCCGTATAAATTTCGAAATAAATTAATAGAAAATTTTCGAATTTAAGGAATTTTGGATTTAATAGTAAATAAGTACTTTATATAATCCATGTTTGGTTTAAAAATATCTTAAATATAAATTTAAACGATACTTTTATACATTATATTGATTTACTTTAATCCGGTTTGAAACGTTATTAGAATATATTAAATTATATTAAAAACATGATATAATTAATTTCCGTATAATTTATTTAGTTTTGGCGATCGAAAATAAATGGAATTTTTTAATTTGTAAAGAACGATTTCGACAGTTTCCAGAAGGAATGGACCTTATTAGCGTTAAACGTAAATTAAAATTGGATACCGACCGGTCTTTAAACGAACGCTAGATATAAGAAGTATATTATTTTGGTTACAAAAATAAATTTTTCAGATATTTTATTTTTTGTATAATTAAAAGTTAAGTTAAAACGTTCTAAGATTATTTTTATTTATAAATGGATTTGTTTTTTAAAATGGTTTATGGCAAAACAAATTTGTATTTATTTGTAGGAATAAGTAAATCTGGATACAGTACGTTTTTTAATTAGTTCCAGATCGTATTATGTTTATATTAATTACTTTTTAAATATTATTATTTTTAGTTACGTTTTTCTTAACTGGGAAATAACTGTAGCGTATTATAAATTTTTTAGTCGTTTATTTTATTAATTAAAAAAACTAGGAGGTTTTAAGGTACGATTTAAGTATATTTATAAATTAATTTTAAACGGGTTTCGAACGATTTGTATTATTATTTTTGATATATGTAAAAAACAAGCATATAGGTTAGGGTAATATTTTTATAATATATACGGTATAATTTTAAACCGTATAAAGTATGTTTTATATTAACTATTTCTTAAATTTGGATTAATTAAAAACTTGGCAAAATTATTTATTATATATAGTTATTTTTTGCAAAGTTTACCTTCGTCGAAATTTCCATGTTAAATTTCTAATGTATAATCTTAAATTATGGCTAAACCAGTTTTTTGGATCCGATATATTTAAACGTTTTGCAGATTTAGTTAAAACTATGATTAAAATATTTCCTGGTATATATAAAGATTGTTTAAGGATTGATTTTGGATTATATTGATTTTATATAAATATAAAAGCTTGGTTCGAAAATAAATTTCCAACTTAGCTTTAAGGTAAATTATGTTAAGCATATTTTAAAATCGATTTTATCGATTGGGTTAATGTTTTAAAGCATACGGGGATTAACGAAAGCGAATATTTTATAGTTAATAACTAGATTAGTTGTAACTTTCCATTATTAATAGTAATTTTGCTATAAATATACGGAAATTAATTTTAATATAGTCTTTATATAATTATTAACCGGTTTTAAATTAAAGAAATTCGTAATTTCCCATACTTATCGCCAACAGTTTTTCGATAATTTCGGTATTTATTATTAACAAAAAAACATATCGGAAGAAACGTATTTTATTCGAAAAATTCATTTAGAATGTAAATATGGTTTAAGATTAGTCTTTAAACAGTTATTAACTGATTTAAGGATATATTATCAAGATAAATTCAACCGGCAACTTAAAAACTTTGCAATTCCGTTTAATCTATTAAATCCTTTAAATATTTTAAATCTAATAACGTAATAACCTTTTCAATTATTTAAATTTCCAATTCGAAACTTTAACGACTTAATAATACATTCAGGGATTATACCCCGTACGGTCTCGAAACAATTAAAAAACAACCTTAATCCGTATTCGTTTTTTAACTTTCGATTTTACGAAAAGCTTAATACGTAAAAAAATTAAGTATTTGTTAAAAAACGGGCAGATATGTAAGAAATGTTTAATATATAAACAAAGATTATATATAGTACGATTTAAAACTTTCCCGATTTGCCGCTCTTATTATAAGAAAACTTTATATATAACCGTATTAAAAATAGTTTACTATTATTTTATTCGTTAACTTTTTATTTTAATCCCTTATTAATTCCTGTTAATATTTTTATATTCCTTAATTATTTTTCGGCGGGATTAAACGAAAATTAATTTAAAATTATATTATCCTTAAATATATTGCTTTTAAATACTGGATTAATAATAAACCGTTCTTAAATTATTCGTCGTTCAAGCCCTTATAAAAAAGGACCTTTTAAAATTCCAATATCTGCCGAAATACTAATTGAAAAAAGGCGTCGAATTAAATAATTTCGATAACAGTTAAAAAACCAAAAAAAGGCGAAAAAACGGAAAAAAAAATTTAACTAATTGGAACAGGAAAAATAACGGTTATTATAAAAGTTACAAAAGGGAAATTAATAAATATACGGTCGGAAATTAATCCGGGTTTATATATAATATATATTAAATTAATATTTAATATAAACTTTCCATTACGTTCGAAATACGTTTAATGTACGGTTATAAACCGGTTTGTTAACTTAATCCAAAAATTTTGTTATAATACCCTATTTCCGAATTAAGCTTAATACGTATTTTTTATTTATTGATTGTTTATTAATTATGTACGTACCCAGATTATTTTATACGCGTTTCAAAAATATTTAAGAACTGGTCCCTTTCCGCCCTAATTTTCCTTCCTTTTTTTTTTTCTTTACGCGATAATATTAAAAATAAAACCCTTTACTGGAAAATATTTTTAAATTAATTTTTCCTTAATTCTTATTTGTTTATTAATAAATTCCTATACGTTTCAAAACTAGTTTACTAACGTAATTATAACGGACGTACCTTTTATTACGGCTATTTTCCGTAATCTTAATATTAATAAATAGATTGGTTTTCGTATATATTTAAATTATACTTTAATTAAACAAACAACGTTTCGTTTACTTTTCCGAGCCTTATTAATCCGAACATAACTTTTTAGGTTTGTAGTAAATATAATTTCAGTTTATATTCAGATTAATTTCTTTTGTTAACTTAGAAAATTACCATTTTTTACCTTAATCCGTAATTAGCCGATAATGGTAAAATTAATCCTGGTTTAATTATAAACCGGTTTACCCTGTTAACGTTCTTAATTGTTCCGGCCGAAAATAACGGTAAAGGTTTACTTATTAAACTATATACTTTAAAATTATATTAAAATTAGTTTAAACGATAAGGATAATAACGCTTTAACCCCTTTTTATCGTATAACACGTTACAGCCCTTACGTATATATTTACAAACTAATTTTAAATTAAATTTAAATTAATTTTTGTAATTACTTTTATAAAGTTAACCCGGGCTTAGCTTATAACCGTGTTTTTCAAAATATTAATACAGTATGTATTAAGTCTATATTTAAACTGTATTAATAATTAATTCCTTTAGTTATAACGCCATATATATTAAAATTATCCTTATTACGGTAAATATAAAAATTATATATAAACTAAATTAAAATTAATTTTTTTAATTACGCCCCTTTAAATTTGTAGCTTTATTAATAAGCAGGAACGTATCCGAGTTAATACGTAAGTACAATTTTTATTCATTTTTGGATTATTTCCAGATTAATTTTTTTTAATACCATAAAATATTATATGGTTACCGGCTAATAACGCCGCCAGAACTTCAAAAATGAACCCGGGTATATATTATATTCACTTTTTAATTATACCAAAATTAATTTTTTTAGCAATTCCGTTTTTTTTCCGTTAACGCGTTTCGCCTGCGCCTGCAAACGTTTTACGTACGTATTTAAATTAGTTTTAAATTATATATAATTTAATTTTTATTTAATAAAAAAAATCTTACTTTCGCCGTTAAGTTTGGTATTTAATTTTTATACGGTAAGGTACGTTTAATTTTTATTTAGTTTTTGTTTATTTATTATTTACTTTATATTTGTTTTTATTTGTTTCGAATTATACCTTAAATTATTATTTTCCCAAACCGATAAATTTTTTAATTACCGCCTTTTTTATACGGCAATAGTTTTATTACCGTATATTTCCGTACCAAATTAAAACTAATTTTGGTTTAATCTTAATTTTGCTTCCGCCCGTCTTTTTTCCTTTTTTATTAACTGCTAATAAATCCGCCCGTTACGATCGAAATTATTTCCAGTTCGTTTTTAACGTATTTTTTCAGAACCGTTACCTTTATATCTCGATCCTTTACCCGCGTACGAATTAAAATTAATCCTTAACTATCCTGGTAATAATCGGAATCTTATTATTATTAACCCGGATTTATTTTCGCTTATAAGGTTTTCGACCGTAAAACCAAATTTAATACGTTTTTTTAATTTTCCTTTTGCTGGCTTTTCCCTTATTCCAAATCCTTTATAACGTAATTAATCGAACGAAAACCGTACCGAAATTATTCCGCTTACCTAACCCGATTTTCTTTTTTCCGATAAAATCGTTCCGAATTTAATTTTATTAATTAATAACGTTTTTTAACCGAATATCCGTATTATACGTTAATAATCCCGTACTTTAAGGAAAATTAATTTTAAAATGCGCCGGGTAGCCGTCCGGTGCGTTTTTAAACCGAATTTCCTTAATAAATCTTTTTATAAAGTTAAATGTACCCGTAAACGGCGTAATTAATTAATTACCTTTACTTTATTAACCTGCCATGTTCGAAATTATATTATGTACATATTAATAATATTCCTAAACCGTTTTTCCCGAAACTTCCGAATTTGCCTGTAAGGTAAAATATTTATTTACAAATTAATTTTAAATTGTATTAATTTTAATAACGTTATATTCGTAATAATAATAATACCTTTGGTTTAATTCGTAAGTTATTATATTAATCCTAAATTATTTTAAAATTAATTTATATAACTTTTAAACGCGGTTGTACTTGCGGCCGAAATTCCCGAGGTGGCAAAAATCGTTACGGCTTTTGCCGCAACTTTTTTTTTCCTTCCGTTGTTAATAAGTATATTTTTAAATTGTTTTTTAATTAATTTTTAACCAATTTAAGTAAACTTACTATAATTTAATTCGTTATTACCTACCGTAAGGTAAGTATTTTTTAATATGCGCCGAATGCGAACGAAATATAATTTAAGTTTAAAAGAAATATAATTTTTGGTTTTTAAGCAAAATAATTTTCGTATAATTTAGGTTTATTCTGTAATTAATTTTAAAGTAATTTTCGTATAATTTAAATTTATTTTATAATTAATTTAACTCGGTATTTCGGTATAAATAACCGCAGCTTAATAGGAATTTACAGTATAATTTAAGACTGTACTATAATATCACGTAATTTGTTGCTATATCGGCCTTTTATAAATATTCCGATTAGCACGAATTATAAGTGATACGACTAATCCCTGTAGGTGATGTTTATCATGCGCCCGTGGGTAACGTAACGTCTCGTCACCAGCCTTCCGGCTTCCAGCCTTTCCCCAGCGCAGTTAATGGTTAACCAACGCCCAACCGCAGGCAATAATTAACGTTAGGCCACGAACTTGGGCTGAGCCACATATTGTACTTATCTCCTATAATTTCATACCCCACCATGTACTTCGTACTTCATACACAGCTACCCCTAAGTACTTACATATTCAGTACTCCACTACCCTTCTTTACACGAAGAATAAAGCAAAGTCATTATCTGCATCTAGTTATATAGAATGCGCTAGTACTTCCTCGAATCGCGAGACATCATAATGTCATTCCCCAATGTCTGGCATCATCGGAAGGTGGCGGAAACCGCCGCCAAGGCCTGCGAGATCTGTTACAGGCCCAGCAGCAGCGTTTTGATCACGCCCGACAACAAAGTCCGTGACTTCACTGAGGGCGTCCTTTAGAGGATTCGGGTTACTGATGTTCTCATTCAGGACTGGTTCTATGTGTGCCCTATGCATCTGAAGGATACTAAATTCTGCACGCCCATCATCGACCATGAGGCCATAGCAGCTAGAAAGAAATTGGAGCAGGACGGGGAGATCGCTAGGCTGAAGAAGGAGTACGAGGAGAAGCAGCGCAAAAAGAAAGAAAAGGAGGCCGAGAAGGAAGGTAAGAATGGAGAGAAGGGAAAAGATAAGAAGGATGTGGGGGATGAGAAGAAGGATGAGTCCAAAACCGGCGAAACAGTAAGTGCAATCGTCCACTAATCCCCATTCAACAAGCTTCATATATTCATTGGTCATAGGGCAAAAAGCAGGAAGCGGGAGCTCCACCACAAGATGAAGAGCCTAAAGTGTTTGCACTTCAGAAGTCGGTGCTCTGCTCTGGAACTCGAGGGAAGGGGAGCTTGACTGACCAGTCTCAGGGCCTTCTATCAACAACGTCTCAACAAGAAGCGGCAGGTTGAGATGGCCAAGAAGATGCGTGAACGGATGAAAGAACCGGACTTCTTTCCCGCCGTCCCGAAGGGCGATCTCTGAGACCGAGAACGGGCCGGAATGAAACCGACGGGATTCAATTCAACCAAATTCCATCCAAGGCGGCCAGCGATACGGTAGTAGGGCCCCCGAGTACCTACAACTGGTGCTTGCATGACCCAGCTTCTTCCGCCCGTCTACTACATATTTCAACACTCCATCACGCTTCCCTGAAGCTAGGTCATCCTCATTACGAATATATCTTCGACAAGGGTGTCATGGAAGAATGTAACAGCGTTACACGGCGCACGACTCGGGCTTTGCCAAGCCAGATGCGATTTATCTTTCAAGCATCCTGCATATTTTCTGCCAAGCAACAAAACCACTTGTTAATATCAGTCTCGGAGGGTTACTTCACTTGGCAACGCCCCCAGCAACTCCAAATTCTGAAATTGCCCTATAGGACGTATCTGCCGACTGCAGAGTATCTCCCGATACATATACCCCACAGAGTGAATACAACATCGCCCTGCTCAACCCTTCTTCGACGTGCCGTACCCTTCCCATAGTAGCTGACCAGAGTAACCAGTCCCCGTGTCTTATGCATATGGATGACGACAATAAGGCTGAGCTGGTTCAATTACGCATCACATGACTCTGCCCTCCTGCAAGCCTTATAGGGCGTTTCTTACTTCTCACGTACACCATTGATGACTATCTTATGGGGGTAGAACAGACCCATCCGGGACGGCGTACAATTAGGCAACATCTAGCGATTCAACCCTTCCCGGCCTTTAGAGTCAGAGTCGTAAAGGCCCTCGCATATGCTAGACGAGTCTCGCACTCCACATTCATGTACGTAATCACACTTGCTTTACATGCAGCTTCCCCGCCGGAGCGAAACCTCTTAAGAACTAATGCCGAGTACTCGCTGCGCGCCCGCAAGCGTACTAGTGCTTACCCTACGTATGCCCTCGATATGGAGGCAGCCAGCCAGTCCGCTAGCCATAAGATGTACAGTACCTCTAAACTTATGACGTTTGGTTAAGTAATTATACTTTGGTTAACAGCTTGCTTACGCACATAAGCACGTGGCGCGTTAGTTCCCTATACTCGAAGCGTGCAGCGCTTCCTACGAGATGTGCATATACATAGTATGCAGGCGGGCCCGGAGGTCCTCGCGCGGGGAAACGTAGAACTCGCTTACCGGTTCTTCACTCCCCATCCATGTTGACATAAAGACGCCGAGTGCAGAGCTCGATGGCCAAGCTCTAGGAGACCGATCACTGATCCATGAGATCTGAAGCATCCTCTATCGAGCGCTTGCATCTCTACCAGGATCCCACGGGTATCATGCATATCCGCTACGTTATCCCAGGCCCTGGATACTTCTATGCTATGGCCCCGGGTACTGCTCGGGGTGATCGTGGGACATCCCTGAGTCCCCGATTCGACGGTAGAGAAAGATGCGGGCAACACCGCTTTCTCCATTCCAGATCTCCATGTTCTACGGCTTGACCATTGCCATGGCAGCGCTCGCTGTGGCTTGTAACAGCTCATCGATGGTGTCTCTTTGAGTGGTAGTGCGCAGGAGCTATTAGGTGACTGCCAGCGACTCGCGATTCGGCCATTCGGGCCGCATCTGCGACTGCTTCTAGGAGCAATTGGTTGAAATACTCTGGCTTGCTATAGCGCCGTACTTCTGCAAAACGGCGATTTTAGGACCGCGACAAGCGCCACATAAGGGCTCTTTGTACACTACCAGTGATGTATCCAAGGACTTTGCTAAATTATGTGGCCAGGAGTCCTGGAAGAGATCTCTAGCAACTGCAGGAAACGCAGTAAACAGATGCTCTAAGAGCTGACTCTCGATTGCGAATGTCGTGCCGAAAGAAGGGCCCATGCCTCTCTTGGCGTGACTGTGGAAGAAAGGGTCGTGATCCTTGAATATGGAAAAACTCTTGAGAGAATTCGCTCCTTTACAGTATTCGTCGAGTTTCCGCTGGTGACCATATTTACAAACATCTCCATACAACCAAAAGAAATCATTCAGAAATACCATGGCATGAAACATACCGCTATCGAATATGGAATAATGTATTTGACGCCCAGACTCAAAGACTACGTTTTCGAGCCCAGGCAAGCTCCTTAAAAAGCCATTAAAGCGCATTGGGATGCAAACCACGAAAATACCGTCGACGGACAAGTAATCATGTTACTATATTAGCGCTTAGAAGTTCTATTAACTTTTTGGATTGAAAGCTGCCAAAGTCGAGACAAATGACTTCTCCGGACACTCGTAGTTTCTCTGCACCCCCTCGGGTTACGCAACCTTACGCCATTTGCCCAGCCATGATGGTTTTCACGACGTAGACGGCCTTGACAATGCCGAGGCATATGAGCATCGTACGCTTCCTTGGTGCAGCTTCCGTCATAGTAGTACGGGTAAATGTCCCTACGGCCGCGGTAGCCACGAGAATGATGTTATGAATCGCTCGGAGAATGTACGCTGGGTTCCAAGAATAGTCCCTCGATGGGCGTACGTATTTACCGTTCATGTTGGATATGGGCTTTATATCCTTCCTAAGTGACCAGTTACTTCTAGGTAAATTTAATTTCGCTCGCAACAAACTCGCTGGAATTTAAACAGGACTCGGAACGGATATGGTAACTTGGTCATTCAAAAGACCTTACTAAGGCAGTAGTCTCTTTGGCAGCAACTCAAGAAGAAAAGTAATTCTCTGGCAGCCTTTAAACCACCCGGACGGCTCATTCGAAACGTCCACGGTTTAGCCACTTATTAACTCGCGGTTTCATACTCAGAGTCTTCTGAAACTTCCCAACCCCTTTGGTAAGATATTCCTCGGTTGTGAATGGGAGATGCGTTCTGTTAATATCTAGGAAGTTATAATTTATATAGGAGGCGGTGGGGTTGGATAATGCCGTAATGGTCTTATAACCGAGGGCAGTTGTGCTACTCTGGCATATATAAGTGGCCACACGACTATACTGGTAAGTAATTATAATACTGTGGACGACGGTTTAAACCTGGGCTAGTTCTGGCACCGGCAACTCCAAAGGATCCCCACATTTGGAGCTAGGGGTAACATGAATTATATAGCCGAGCAAGACACCTTGGGAGTCCGTTTCGAGGTTGTGTTATAAGTAGAGGGTAGTTAAACATGGAATACTTCTGATGATCGCATTAGTACCGGGTATTTACAATAGGGTGAAAATACACCCAATTTGGAAGAACCTTAATTTAACTGACCCGGCCGGACTTTTTAGAAGACCAATCCCTTTTGTGCTAAGAACGTGCCTTTGGACGTGCAGTTAAATCAAGATCAAGGGCTCTTCTGTAGTGTAAATTTGTAGCGTCCCTTGGCCTGTCTCTCCCGTTCCCCTTATCACCGTCCGTGTCACTGTCGTAGCGGCCGACACGACTTGGAGGCCGAAATTACCCTGCACGCTTTGTCATGCCAGGCAGCCTTGGGAGGGCAGGGAGGGTAAGCGCGGTAAAGGATCGCTGATGACGGGCATGAGCACGAACGAAGGGAAGGATTACCCGCTGCGATGCCGGCTGTAAACTAGACCTACATAAGTACAATATATATGCATACGCATGTCACATGCAGCCCCAGCTAACATCATGTTCGCAGAATAATGCTACGCTACCATGCACACCGTCCTATGTAGTATCAAGGTTACTCGGCGAAGGGTGCGTATGCATTCAGGCAGTTAGACAGCATACATGGACATTCCCTACTTCGACCGCCGCTGATCGATCGCCGAGCCCGCTGACGAACAGAGCCGGTTAAGCACTATCCCTGTATTCAGGGAGATACTTCGACTCGCCCCTACGATAGGTATCACTTCGCTAGGCCCTAAACGCAACCCTCGCAAATTCCACAAGGCTGCCGTGGAACACACTGCGTGTCTTGGTCAAGATTCATCAGAAGCCCATATAACGGCAAATTCAGGCAAGGCTTTTCAGCATGCTCTTTTCTGGGGTCAGAGAGCCCGGTGTTACCAACCACCCCGGAGAGAAGCGCGTTTCGGCTCCTCGAACAGTCCGCCATGCATCGTCACCACACCATGAGCGCCGGTCTGTGACATCACAAGATTGATTCGTTGATGAGGCTACAATGAATGCGTGCTAGAATCTTTCCGCGGCTATCTTGCCCCATTCGGTTCTATACTGTCCAGCGATAACCAACAGACACAGGTAGCTAGCTTCCAACGTCCTGAGACTGATCCACCAGTTATCCGCATGGCTGGCGGTAGGGGGCCCCGGATCATTTCTGCGCGAACAGGGGTCGAATTCGAGATTCACATCTTCCTCTCCTTCCCTGTTGGGGCAAAAGTCGGCCGCCGTGTAAGCGGATGGTCCCGGGCTATGCACAGTACAAGTTACAAGACACGGGGTAGATTGATACACTCCGTACCTATGTAGATGGGGGCTAGTGTTGTGCTGACATGCATCAATACGCCTACCCCTAGTAGATGTCAGCAACGACACGACCGCCGGGGTATGTCGCTTTGCTGACACGCCGCAGGGTCGGCGTATCGTACTCCGTACCGTGCACAACGTATGTAAGGACTTTCTTCGCGTAGCACGCTTACCCTATTACCTGCGCAAGATACGTCTTTGGTGCTTGATCTAACCAGCATCAATCCAGCACGTACCGCATGCTGTAAATAAATGTAGGTCCCTCACATACCCGTCAGAGATCTCAGCGTTTACAAGACACGAACGACACCGCCCCCCGTCTTCGGCCGCTTTCCACCGCCCCGCGGCTGTTTCAGAGCGGCCCGGCGCGCTGGCTTGCAATCTCCTTGTCCCGAGTGGCCTTCTTCCGTTGTTACGCGCTTACCGCCGTTTGGGGGCCACTGGCGGAAACCCGGCGCCTCGACCGCCAACTCTTCGTCGGTTACCTAGACCATGGCTGCCCCCATTTTCAGTTCCCTGGAACAGGTTGGGTATTTCAGCGTACATGGACGGAGAGGCTCCCCCCCGGGTACTGCCCTGCTTAAGGCCAGGTACCCGCCGGGAGTTCCTGTTTCTAGTAACCCCTGGAAGCTAGTCGCCAGCTACGTTGCCTGTCTCCCTTGTATGTATCACGTCGGGGGGGTTGGGGGGGGGGTTAAGGAAACGAATACGGCGGGTGCGAGCGGCTGGAGATCTCCGAGAACATTCTGTATAATAGGAATTATGTGGCTCCTTCGTGAATGGCCGCACATATGTGGCTTGTATGCTGGCGTGCCGAGGCTCCGTGCTGCGGAGACATGGCCGCAATCTGTGTACGACTTCGCGTCGTATATCGGTACTGTAAGGCTACTTTCCCTGCATGTAAAATTCATGTTCGTCAAGACGATATTCTGTTAATATGTCTCGTCTGGTCACCATGCAGGCAGCCTCCGACCTCCCTCCGTTATTAGTTAGGTGCTCATCAGCCGCGCTATTTTGCACGGCTTCGGGAATAATTCTCGTCCATACCATAAATCCGTGTCGCGGCTATAGGAATATTGCATTCCACGGCATAACATGACGGTTCGTGCATCAGTCTCGGTGTAACACTAAAAGGGGGGTGGGGATGCTCAGGGGATACAAAACAGCAGTGGCGCATACTCGGCTTCTTGGAGCATTGATGGAGATTACACCAGGGCGCTCCGTCTACCCTCGGGACTTCTGATGAGGTGGCTCACGCGCGACGTCACATAGTCACACAGCATTGATTACTCAGTACCCAGCACTGAGAACTTATCGGCTGCGGTCTCATAGGGAGACGTGTGACATAGAATGATTAATTACTCGGGGAAACATGCTGTTCTCGACACGGAGTACGAATCGCCCTTCCATTTCGGCGGTATGGCTATTAAGTTGCGTCTGGCTTATTCTGGGTCCTGGGGTATAGCCTATGTGGGTAGACCGGATTAGAAGCTGGGAATGAAGATGCTAGAACACTGAACCTTGGAGAAGACAGACCTCAAACGAGTAAAGGTCTTGTACGCCGAAAGTTTTCTTATATTCAAAACCAATGCCATTGTATGTGGGACGTCTTTTTTTCGATTCTTTTCCATTAATTTATTATTTTCGGTCCTATTCTATTCTAATCCTCATGCCTATACTCTTAATACTCTTTTACTCTAATTTTTCACGTCACTGTTTTCCTCGCAGAGCTAGTCGCTCTCATAGTCGTGGTATATGAGTTTATTCTGCCCCGGGCTGGCAGAAAGTCTACGCCGCCTACTATTGAAGATCAATACAGTCCTCAGAACCCGAAGTTAAGTTCAGTAAGTAGCTAATTAGTCACTTCTTTAGCTTCCACAGGTTACTTGTTTCGTGGATTTAGGCTTAGCTTGTTGCTGAATGACCTCGAAGCAATGCCGGCAATAATAGGTTAATGCATAGGGGAAATGTTCATAATACGACTTAGAGACGAGGATTTCGGTTGGATACGTAGGCATTGTAGTGCCCTCTTACGGGCGAGACTTATTTCCCGGAAGGCAAGTCCAGGTAGGGATCCCCAATATAACATTCGAGAAAAGGGGATCAGATACGACGTGGCACTTTGATTGGAGTGGCCCATACTCTCATTCAACTAGAAGGATAATGGAGGTACATTGCATATTTTTCAATCATAAAAGACCGATTATGTATCCTCAGGAAACCCCCAATACGCTTCGTGTATACTGCCTTAGAGGGATGAAGCGATTACACTCTCTATCAGTCCTCAGGCTTAACTAGACGGAAAAGGACATACTTCTGCAACAAAGGCTGGAATGTGTGTTCAAATGGAAACTCGAGAGAACGGATATTTCCACGCTCATATAGCGTAATTAGGATAGAAGGGGCTAAGGGTGGCGACGGTGTTAATAGTGGTATGTCCAAAGCCCATGATATATGCGGAATGACACTTCCGCCGATCTCCTGATCAGCAGTGTAACTAAAACGCACTTGAAGGTGACCATATAATGAACTAGGAGTAAGTGAGGGCCAACTCAGATTAGGCGGTAGTAGGGGAACAGTACCGGCCCCTTCATATATATCGATGTATGTTGCATAGTTGGACGTCCCATTATACTTCGCTTCCTGGCTTATACGAAAAAGAGACTGCGGATTTTCCTGGTAAACCCGCTATATGCCAATCGTCGTTTTAACCACTCGTAAATCAATCCTCTGTATCGTATAATAAACCCATACTGATATAACAAGATATATCCTCAGAGCTTAAATATTTCAGCATGGATAATGTCAAAGGAAGCCTAATCGGTAGCATCTGGACGTCTAGACTCATATTGTGAATCCCCTTGAGAATCCTCGGTTTATTTGATATACGAACCTTCAAAATATTTAACGCGGCCTATCCCTTTTCTGGGCGATGTGCGAGCAACTACTTAACATATGCTGAGCTTGCCGTACGGTTGATCAAGCTATCCGGAACGGTGCTGTCAAGCTGGCCTTCGTTCTCGTGAGTACATCGATCGTGTCTCATCTCTCCCTGGAGTCCATCTGTCCGGGTTACCCCTATACCTTGATTATCTAGGGACCAGTTCCCTCCATGTACGCGGCAGCAACCGGCGCTATTAACTAGAACTTTATACTTTACACGTACGCACACACACGACCCGAGGAGGAACAGACGGCGGCAGCTCCCTGCGAGACGTACCTTCCCGCTGCAAGCCCACCAAGTCCTCGGGAGAAAGGGTAGGAAGCGAATGGATAGATAAGATGGTAGGTATACATGCACGGCAGACAAAGTGAGCTAACAAGCACTAGCTATCTGCATACACATGTGAGGCATCTAGGTACGTAAGAAGAACCCTGGAACCTAAGTAGCAAGTGAGCGAGGAAGACTATGCAGGATAGTGAACTACGGTACGTTAATCTCTTCCTAGAGATATGTCCACGACATGCGCGCATGCATATCCAGATACAGAGAGGGAGCCGGCGGGCGCATCATCAACCCGGGGAGGCAGCCCAGGTCCTCCGCACACGTGACTCGCGCGTAGCAAACAGAGTGGAGAGGAAGGGGGGCAAACGATCTACATGCATAGATACACAGAGACATCCATACATACTCGAATAGTCGGACTGTTATGTACAGAGCCCGACCTCTCCTACAGGGATAGGGGAGCAGGAGCCGCAGCTTTGGTCCTAAATCCAGAAAACGGGACCCCTGCATAGGTGGAAAATGCAGTTCGGCGTGCGGCGTGGGGCCGCTAAACGACTTGGGAGGAAGACCGCTTGCGGCGGTAAACAACCCTGGTGAAAACTAACGGTTCCCGGGTAGGCATGTATGTATGGTATGTGTCCGTGTATGTGTGTAAGCCGCAAGACCCGTATATGCGCGTAGGATGTGCGCATGTACGCATTTAAGTATCTATGTACGTGCCTCAGACAGGGCTTAGATTATACACGGTAGACGCAGAGGGATGGACCGGCGAAATAACTAGCAGATGCGCCAGGCAGCCTGGGGAGGGGGAGGGTAGCATAGCGACCAGCCAGCCCGCTGTCGAAGTAGCAGAGGAAAACCGGGACGACGGGAATGTGGGATGCTGTGCTGGGAGGACGAGTGTAAGCAATATCTCGCGAAGGCACGTGCATGTCTCTCTGCATGCGTGTATAGTGTGTACTCCGCACGCGAGGCGACTAACGGTCTCCCCCGCAGAAAAGGCAGGGCAGACGAGAAGATCGGCACGGCGGAGGTCGGACGGCTCAGCCAGCGATGTGCTCGTTAATGACGGGGAAGCGGGCATGAACGCCAGTCAGCAGGCTCTCCTTCTACCTCTAGTATTGCGATGTGGGCGATGTTGCGATTGGCCGAGGAAGGATTATGGAGTAAATCTTGTGCCAAATGTGGGTGTATTTCTTTTAAGAAAACAGAAGCCCCACCCGCCGTCAGCATACATCAACGGTGCGATGGCCCACGCCCTGAAAGGGAGCCGGCAGAAATGTTTCGGAAAATGCGGTTATGGGGCACGGTAGTTACTTGATGATGGGCGGTAGGGCTAGAGTTGGAGGTAGGTAAGACAAGGATCTGACGTCTGCAGCGTAAGCCCTAAAGGACGAGAGACAGGCTCCGCCCGGCCCAGCTACCTACACCAGCCATCACAAAGAGGGAGGGGAAGGCCGACAGAAGAAGTTTGGGAAAATGACGCCATGGCATAAATGAGAAGTCGAACTTCGGCAGACGTCAGCGATCGCAACCTCCTGGGATCCTGAATTCATTCTCTGTCTACCTACTATTCGATCTCTCCTGCTTCGTAGGTAGCGATAGATAGCTGGCTACGGCAGAGCACGGAGCTCGAACGAAGCAGCAAAGGCAAGGAAGAAGTGATAGCGACTAACTCCCCTGCCGTCCTTACGGGGAGCGACCTATGGCACACCCGAGGGGATCTTCCTCGTCTAGTTTAGCTGATGATCAACCGTTGATGACGCTGCATGCCCGGCAGTGAGGGGAGGGAGGAGGGGTGTGGTGGGGAGGTGAGATCTTGGGTGATACGAGATATCCCGTGAGGAAGGATGCGACGGAAAGGACTGGCTGTAGACCGTAAGCAGCAGGTATCAGCAACAAGAAGGACCGTAGTAGTGCTACGGCTCGTGCATCCATACGGCTGAAGGGGAAAAAAGCACCGAGGCGGCATGAGCCGGCAGAAACGGCAGTCAGGATGACGCGCAGGGGAGGACCCGGATGGCGTAAGAATCTTGCGTCTCTATCCGAGGTCAGGCAGGTCTGACAAGGACCGGAGTAAAGCGGGTCCCGGACGGGGGAGATCGACATTTATCCGTCGCTGTCAGTCAGCGCCCAGGTCTCACAAGCTTCCGTTTCTCCCCGGCGGCATCCTCATCCCGGGCGCCGCGGGCCCGCGCGGCAGCACCTCGTCGACGCGGCTGCGGGAGAGCGAGAAGGCGGGGACGACCCATTCGCGACAGCTGCACTGCAGCCCTTGCCACGCGAAACGGCCGACGTTGGCACCGCACTTGGCGTTGGGGCAGTTGAGCCGGCCCTCGAGGGCGCCGTCCTCGAGGGCAGGCCGCATCCAGGACAGCGTCTCGATGAAGATGTGTGCGCAGTCGGGAGACTCAGCCTCCCCCGTGGGCGAGTGCGGGACCCGGAATTTCGGCGTCGCTAGCGCGCGGCGGCACTTCTTGCACCGGACCTCCTTTCCCGGCTTCGTGTCTGGTTGGGCTGTCTCCTCCGCTCCGTCTTCCGCCTCGTCCTCGAATCGAATGTCCTGAGCATCGGGCGCAATCCTCGCGTCCCGGGCCTCCTTCAACATCCGGTCGTAGAGCCACTTCTGATATATGGGGTGGTTCTCCAGGGCGTTCTCCTCGACAGGACATCCCATCTCCCACCACAACTCAAGTTGGCGCATGAATCCCTCATTCGGGTAGGCGATGGGCCGAGCTTCTTGGACCAGCTTCAGCGCATTTCCCACGATCTCGCCGGCTTCGGCACGCCTTTGCGCCGCCGTTGTACTGGAAGGTTGCCTGCCACCAAAGCGGTGCGGGTACTTATACAGCAGATATGCGATCACACAGCTAACCGAGCGCGACCGTCCCATGGCGCAATGCACATACACGGCACCAGGCGAAGGAGGCGAAGTAGCCCCGTTTTCGCCATTCTGAGCGTGATTATCTGCTGCCGCTGGTGCTGCATCCTGATTAGTCGCGTTTTGAGGGTACAGGCACCCGTCTATGAAACGCGCGGTCTCAGGGAAGTGGGCCAGCAGGTCAGCGTCCTCATCGTCATCGATATCAATGCTCAAGTGTTTGAACCTCTTGGCCTCCTCCCCCCATCCCTCAAATGAGAACTTGAGGATGGACAGCACGTGGGTAATCTTTGCCTCGTGGAGTTTTTGGCGGGGGCCCTGCGCATTGAAGACCCAGACACTACAGATCTGAATTAGCAGAATAGGACTAGGAAACAAGGGCGAGCAAGGAGAAATCAAGTACCCTCCAAGGTAGAGGTTGTCACTCCCAGGAATTCTCGATAAGGCCATCGTGGTCAGCGTACGAAGGTGGCGTTAGTTGATTGCGAGTCTGATAACTCGGTAAGGTGACGTTGCGGTGCGGGCACCAAGTGCGATGCAGCGTACTAGAATTAATAGAAGCTCCCATAGAGACCTCAGATGATAAGAAAGACCAGAGCTGACCTCAAGAACTTCCAATCTGTTTCTTTCCCAGGGCAGATATCATACAAAGAGACTGAAAAATTCGAGCCTCGAAAATACGCCCCCAATTCTTGTGCTGTTGTTGCCACAGCTTTGACTCACTTGGATGCGGATATTTGGTGTGGCTACTGTGGCTGTGATTACTACCCACAGTAAGTGCATATTTCACAAAAGTAGGTACCTATACTTCTTAGGTGGGTATCTGTGGAATTCGCTGTTCGGTTCCATTTTCATTCATCAATCAACGCTGAACTCATGCCCCTCAGCCCAATAGGGATGAGCCTACCTACAGGTAGTTAGTGCCTCTGCGATAGGGCTGAATGAATCAGGTGACAGCTGCCTTGAGATCTTCTAGAAATAGTGGGGACGACGGGAGTCGCATGGTGAGGGGGACGGAAGAGAGGAGACGGGACGTGAGATGACAAGACAAGTTTGGGCTCTTGCGAAAGCTTCTACCAAGGTATGTAATCTTTTTTGGCAGCTTTTGTTGGCTTTACTCGCACCCTCCTACATGCATACAGAATAGTACCTAAGATGCCCAAGCCGTGGGAGCTGGCTCCCCTTCGTACATGGCGATGGTTCTCTTAACTAGGATGGCTACTGCTATATCCGCCGTAATGCGCGACAACGAGGTTTAGACTACCTGCAGGAGCTGAGACTAACTCAACATAAGTAGCCAGGCACGTATTCAAGATATGTTAAGGACTTCGCAGACATGCAATTTAATTCATTTTGTTTATTTCTGTCATGCTCGCGTTCGCTTTCCCCATTGCGTTGTATCACAGTGTGTGATTTTTACTCGTATCCCCGATAAGCCGTTCCTCCCATAGGCTAAGACCCAGCTGCTCTTTGCATCCTCGCACCTCGGAGGCATCTAAGCTAATTTAGTCATATGTGGCATTCTTCACCTACCTCCGATCCCGAATCCTCCTGATGCTGGGCCTGATGCTCTCGTTTCCAACCCCACTCTTACCGCTAGAGATGCGACTGTGGGGGTCCGTCCACTCTCATATTTCCCTGTTTCTATTGTATTGAGTATGTTCCCCGAGGAGAAACAATAATGCGCCGTGCAGCGCAGCCCGAAACACGTAGAAACCACGGGTTCAACCTATACAACCTTGGTCCATTCAAACAATCAGATTCGCCTTAGAGGGTACGCCGGCGATGCGATGAAACTCCCAATAGAACTCCGTATATGCATGCATGCAAGCGAAAAGCGCGCTTCCTGGAGGCTTATTTAGATTCGAGCGGCAAAACGTAAGTACAACGCCACAGATGTTACGTCAATGGACAATGCGCCTAAATAGAAACCATGGTTGATTGGCGATAAGGTTGTTCGGGGTGTCTCGAGTCGCAGGTTTATGTGCGCCCGAAACCAGGGCGGGGGGTTATTTGAGTTGGTTGAGCAAGCCACATACTCGAGTGCACGGGAATAAGAAGAAGGGCATCGTCCCGCGCGTAGTGTTTAAGAAGTTTCATGCAGATGTTTCCAAGCAGCGATACCCTATCATCGTCCTGTGGGTGACTGCCGCATGGAACAGAGAGGATGACTCTCGCCAAGGGAGGGTTGGTAGTCTATCATCTGTCATTACCTAGGTAGGATGACATAGGGTTGGGTCTCCAACGGCCAAGTCTCCAAAGCTGCATCATGCAGCTACCACGTAGGTAGTTAATTGCAGGGCTTGCTTGCGACCGAACCCGAGTCAGCCCGGTCGGTACCACCCCCTCAACAATGTCTAGTTGCATGTGGCCATGCGCCAAGGGAGGAGACATAATGTGGAAGGGTAGCAAGCTTAGCCGTGAGCATCGACGGCCTTATTCGTGCTTCAACCATCTACGTGGCGTAATGCAAGTCACCCGGCCTAAAAGCACGGCCGAGGCACAGCACAAACGACTGGGACATGGCGCATCATGGCCGATACGGTTCAATTATTGGGAGGCGCCGCAACGGTAGCGAGCAAAGCGGAGTTGCAGTGCATTCGCAGCCTCTTCAACCGCGTTATTGGCTCAATTCGCACCATTGGGCCGGCTTCCGCATGGGAGCGGAGAGTGGGAATGCCCTTGATAGGCGGGAGATCGGCCGAGCGAACCGGCCTTGACCACGAGTGGGAATGGGTCTCGCAACCCTGGATGCGGGATCCCGCGGTGCCAGCGTTCTCTCTCCTGGGGTTGCTTCCATGTCAATAGATAAAGTATGACGTGATTTCGTACCGAGCGAATCAGATAATTGCGCAGGGAACGCTTTGCATAGCCAACCCCTGCCGATGTGGTTTTCTTGCTTGCGTTGCCTTCGACCGCTTCATGGGGAAAGTCGCAAAGCCATAGATGGGATAGACGCCGCTAATTGTCGATCGCCCTATACCCGCTACCGCCCCACACTTTGAAGCATATGGGCTTGCCGGCTCGGCCGTGGGATAACCATAGATTTACAAGCTGCCCGAATGGGAAAGTATCCGACCACGAAGGTTTTTTGCAGGTTGGGCGCCTGGTCATTGCTACCCTCTGAGGCCAAACCGCGGTCCCCAATTCCATCATCGGCGCGGGGGTGGCGGGGGCTCCTCCTCGAGCATGCAGGCGTTTTCGAGCATGTTTGTCCATTTGCCGCTTGTGCCCGCATGGCTGTGCTTCAGATGCTGTCGGAAATGATCTGCACGGTAGAACTTTTTGCTGGAATTACATTCGCGGAATTTATGCACCTCTTGCAAATGTCTCAGCCTCTCGTCCCAGTCATGTTCCGTGGGACGTAGCGCGCGCCCGATGCCGCCGCCACTGCGGGCGAATTCCTCCCCACAATATCCGCAGGTGTCAGCTTCGCCTGGCCGGCTGGTGCTGTCATGGAAGGCCCGATCATAGCCCGAAAGCAGTAGGGCTGAACAGGACCAGCTATGCCGTCTCACGTGCAGGCTGTTCTGGTGGCGCTCGGCCTCGTTCTTGTTCTTGAATCGATTGCCGCAAAAGGAACATTCATATTGCTTCTCGGCTTCATGGGCGCTGTTCCGTATCGGTCAGCAGGTGGCACCAAAATGCAAGGGGGGGCGTGGATTGCGTGCAGGACCCTATCATCACGCCAAGGTAGGGAGAGACTAAAATTAGATCTTGGATATCACATACCGCAACTCCTCTTCGGTTTCGAACTTCTTCGGTTTCTTAGGGCAACACTCGCACATCCGGAAGCCTCCTTGGATCTTGTTGAGACTCGATTTAGGTACTTCGGTTACCTTCCTTGGCGAGGCGAGCGTGCGACCTTCACCGCTGACGTTGCGCTGATGCGGCAAGCCCCTGCTAAGCGGAGCGCGGGGTGATTGACCAAGAGAGATGGGATTATTGAAGGGTGAGTTGCAGATGTCAACTGGCGACAATCCTCCCGCGGACAATCCACTAGGCGACCTCCGTCCGTAGGAAGAATTCATACTGGAGATACTGCTCCCTATTAACGAGATGTTCGATGCGTATGATGCGCTCCGTGCCGTAGGTGAACCTGACGAGAGAGAAGCCCCTTGTGGGATGACCGTAAGCCGTGGTGTCGGCGATGCCCTCGCGGCCCCCTCGCGACGACGTAGCAGCTCGATCGAGCTTGGAAACCCCTGCATCGGAACATCATCCCCAGGCGGCGAGCAAGCGCGCCTCTTGTGCCCGGCAGTTTGGTATTCATATCGCAAAGCAGCATCGTCGATGTGCAATTTTCTTATGCCTGACGCTGGTGTCTCCTCCATTGTGAACTCGGCGTCGTCGGTATGGGGCTCCACACTGCTATTCGTCGAGACGGTCATGTCGTCCGGGATCGAGCCACTGTTGGTTCTCCCTCCACGAGCAAACATCGACCTGTCGGAGTCCGGAGGCTCAATAGGAGACCGGTATTGTTGGAAAGACACGAATGGTGTGTCGGGAAGGCGGCCCGGGGAATCAATGAGAGACCGGTGACTCGGTCGGATAGGAAGGGAGAGCTGCGGCCGCTGCGGTTGTGGATGGTGTCCTGGACGCGATATCGCATCGCTGGCGGACGTGCTGAGCGCGGACTGTCTTGGTGGCGAGTAATTGTCGAATCTCCGTCGCGAGTCTAGTTTCTTTAGCAACGAGCTGTCGAAGTCATTCAACTTGTTCTGAAACTGGTCGTGAGACATGAAGAGCTTCGTCGGCAGAGAGTCTTGTGACCTGTAGGATCAACCTCATTAGCGCATTCCGCGACGGACAGACTGGTACGGCTCGAGTGGTGAGACCGGGACCTACACAAGAGAGGCGGTGGAATTCAGGCTATGGTAGCCCTCGTCCTTGGGCGGAAATCGAAATGCTCCTTGCGCTCCAGCTTCCCGGCTGTACCCCATTTGGCGGTCTCGCTCTGGTTCCTGCCGCGGACTTTCCCAACTTCCGTTCGAGTCGAACGAAAGTCCACGCTCGTGTTTAACAGCAGGCGGTGGTGCCATGCCGAGAGGGAATCTGGGGGGAGGCAGAGGCGGGGGGACATCGTCCTCGGTTGTATGGCGGTTATTAGGTATCGGCATTGGGATGGAGGACGGGGAGAATATCTGGGAATGCCTTTGGAGGTCGAAGCGGCCCGGGCGCTCGAGGTATATAGCAGGAGGACCGCCTCCCGGCTCCCTCGGAATCTGTGCGTGGTTTGGAATTTCCATGGTCTGTTCTTTCTGGCAGGGAGCCAAGTTACCAGCGCCTGTGATTCTGTGATCTGTGTCTTTTTCGTTCCAAACGAGTTTGCCACGCAAAATCAAGATCCGACCACCGACTCAGCTAGGTAGGGATGTGTATAATAATGGCAACCGACTCCAAGCTATCGGGTGGACAGAAGTTCATAGGTCACCTAGTACGCGCCTCGTAAAATCTCTGACGTCGGATACTGTAGCCGAGGCCGCCTATGGCGCAACCAGTGGTTCCGGGGGCTGAGTGTGTTACAGGATAGCCGGAGAGCGTAGTAATGTCGGTGGCAATGCTCGTATCGGCGGGCCCGATGGGCACCGGGTAGCACTTATTATTTGTACGGGCCGATCGACGGGGGTCGGGACAAGCGCGGGAGGGGAAAGAGATGGATATTGACACGAGGTTATTTGGACAAGAAGGATCGAATGCGGAGAAGATGGTGATATGCCGGCGGGCACCGTAGTGGAAGTAGGTGAGCAACCGGGAAGGGCGGAAAGGATAACTTGAAACCGCAATGAGCTCTAACAGAGCAATGCTGTCATCGATGAGCGCAGGCTAAGGGAGATGGATGGGCAACGGGCGGCCGAGAACGCGGGTCTTCGGGAATTTGTATAATAGATTCAGTCCAGTGTAAAATTATATGCCTGAATCAAGACAATGGCACTTTTTGGAGTCTCCGATTTGCCCGTTACGGAACTCATGCGCCCCGTGATCTGTCAATGCCGGCTCAAAAACGATATATAATAGAATAGAAAGAAAATAAAAGATAAAACTAAAAGAGATCAGAACCAAAGATGCAACATCAGCCCCGTATTAACAAGAGGCCCGGGTTGCCAGAGGAGACTTATGGGGGATGTTCAAATCACAAACTGAGAAGAGAGACGAGAAGATACCAGACGACGAGAAAGACTCTGATATGTACAACCTGCTGTTACCTCTCTGTCTCTGACTCTGTCTCTGTCTTCTGAGTCTCTTGACTGACGAGTGCATAAATGGCCGCAGGAAGGTGTACCTATCGTAGACGGGGTGCCGAGCGATCTATGCACTTAATGTACCTACTGGACAGTACGGAGTAAATAATACTGAGTGAAAGTTACCTTTTAGTGGGCTGCATGTGGGCTTCCGCCTATATGTGTAAGTAGTGGTTGAAATGCTCGTCTCCACTTCCCTATGTATCAAGTACACATGCACGCGAAGTATCCACCTTTACCCACTTCTACGCTGTACTCATCTTCAGCCCTTTCAGGTACCTTGTATAAGGGTTCGATGAGGCCAATTTACCCTGTTGCTTGCCGCTAGCGCCCTCAAGCCACGGTACCCCCATAGGTACATGCGCTCTGCGTATGTATTGTAGGTACCTACACACCCTGTGGCAGTCCCACGCCAATGCTTCAGGCTACAGGGGCCATACGTGCATACACTGCCGTTAGCGTCGTACGGAAACAGCAGTTATAGGGCAGACCGGGCTTGGAGGGCAGGGGTTTCCGAAGTCTCCATTCGATGCATTGTACCTCCCTTCTCTCGTAAGTGGCCTCCCAATCGGGCGTTTCCTCGTTTGGAAGCACGATCGCATACTGTGCATCCATACATACCTAGGTGTGCGTCCTAGTGGAGTGGGAGGGGGCACGCCGAGTGAACATCTCGGGGTGCGTGTAACAAAGAATCCGAACGGCCTTAGGGCAGAGGGTGACACAGGGATTGCCTGTAATTTTGCACATTGCAAGGGACCCGAGGGAATCAGAATAGGGGGTGGCACAACTGTGGGAATGGGGCGTCGCCATAAAGACACGACATGATTCAACAAAAGCCGAGGTCTGGCGTAGAAATACTTACATAGGCGCATAGTATGCAGTAGGTACACATACATAGCCCTGAGGGCAACGAATTTTGAGGATCTCGACTCTGGTTAAAGACCAATATTCTATACAATAAACCATGCCTGCTTCGGGCCGACATACGGTACTAATGAAGAGCATATATGATACCCATGATAGGGCCACAATATGACGCATTATGCACTCACCTTCACCCACTTATAAATCGTCAATGGATTTTCCACTGCGTGCATAAATGCGTTAAGATATATAAATTTAAGCCAAATTGGACCATCGGGGTTGTTTGTACTGCTAACTTATATCGGGCTCTCCCGGCTCCTTCCCTTGCCACTCATATCCCTTAAGGTAGAGGGAAGACTCCCAGACAGCCTCCTTGCGAGAACTTTATGGTATCCGTCTGCACCAGGGTGAGGAGAAGGGGATTCGCGATGGCGTCAACGGATGGAGGCATCGAGACTACGATACTCTCCTCCAGCAATACATGTCAGTTTTGTAGTACTCGCGTAGATGGTCATCAATACAGTGTCGCAGGTAGGTCTCAATCCTGTGTCACACAGAGAGCTCTATTTACAATCAAGGCGGTTATCGTGGTTCTTACAATAAGCATGGAAGCGCTGTGGTGTCGGTATAACCTGGGCCCCGGCTTATTCGGGAGACGGCTATATTGTAAAATATGGCCTTGCCGGGCGTTACATCAATAATCTTGGCGAGGGGTCCTGTTTAGCCTTCGTTTACAACAATCATAAGAGTAGCAGTACGGTCACTAAACATTGGGTCTAGTTAATCGCTAGTACATTTACAGCGCACGATCGTCCCTTTCTGGGCTTATTAACTCCCCGCAGGTAGAAGCTTATGTCATGCATGACTGGGCGGCCGGCGCTACATGATACGTGAGTATTAAGGATGAATGCTCGTAGGTCCGAGTACCTCTTTGAAGATGTCGGAAATTAAGCCCGACTCCTCTACAGTCTTAACACGGAGGCGGCCGCCCGTCCCGACGTTGGCCCATTATCGAATGGGTGTAGGAGTACATAGGTAAGAGGGTCGAAACCGAGAGTCAGAGGCAAAGCCGTCCAGACTAGCCAGCCCTACAGGGCAACAACCCCACCCAGAGAGATATGGAAGGAGTTCAGAAGCTCCCAACGCACGAACCTACAGTCTCGATAGTCGCGGTGGACTCTGCAGGATCATGCGAGCAGCGCGTTACTGTTTTGATCTAAGTCGTAACCCTGGAGTCTGGTGGCGCTGACGAGAGCATGCGGAAGGAGCAAAAACTTGAGGAAAGTCAACGACTCAACTTGGGGAGCCTTTCCGCGTTTGTAAGTAGGCCGGCCAGCGACCCCGCACCCAGGTTGCGGAGAAGCATCCGCGGCAATGTTGAACAGGCCTTATTGGAACCCCCTGACACGCTACACTTTGGTGGCATTTTGGTTGTTGTGTGACTCTCAGTGACCTCGTTCAACCCCCTCGTAGCGCTGCAAAGGCCGCTGACAGTATTGAGATCTTCGGTACCGAAGGGTTTTCGAGTGATGAAGGCAGAATATTGTGCGATGGCTTTTACACGAGAATCCTTTGCACAATGACAAGATCCCTCTCTCCCAATAAGCGAGATGTTGGCAGGCAAGTAGGTAACGCTAGGTAGCGCCGACGGACCTAATAGACGAACAACACATGCCAAAGACCAGAATTAGTTGGCCCTCTCGTGACATGTCGGACGGCGGCACAGAATTCGGGGATTGTGGCGGTCTACCCACCGCCTAACTTGAGGAGGGCTTCTCGAACAGGAGAAAGTCTCGCAAGCAGGGTGGGGTTGTAGTTACGACTGCACGACTTGTCACCAGATGAACGAAATATATAATCCTTCCTCTCCCGGGGATACGTGGATACCGCATGACCCCAACCTCGCAACTGTGCAATCCGGGAAATCCTAAAGGCGGAAAATTTGCCTGACTCTCTGACTAATACCACATACGCATGTACTCATCCAGAAGGCCGGGGCATCTCAGCCCTACCAGCTTCCAAGAATCAATGAGGCGAGCTAACAGCCGTCTCGAATGAGATTAGCCGCTAGAAGGGAAATGCTTGGCGGGATCAGAAGCAATGGTATCGCGGTTACACGAGGCCGATAGGTCACGCAGAAGCCTCGATACACGTGATAATTCCCTTTTGCGAATGTGCAATGTTGCTACCATGCATGGCATGCACTGTGTATGTATGCAGCTTAAGTCCATGAACCCTTGACCCAACCCGGGACCATCTCGGTGCTCTCTCGGACTATCCGATGATAAGAGTACACAGGGTATTACCCGGTAGTTGATGTTTGATCTAAGTAGTCGTCTCCGTCTCCATCTCCATCTGCGGTAGAAACGCCAAGGATCTAAAACGTATTTGCAACCCCTTCTCTTGCTTCCGATGGCGGCTTGCCTATACCTCCACATCCGTAATGCATATACTTGTATACTGGGATGGACGGTCGTCAAACGAAGAGGTTAGGGGGGCGATGTGTTGTCTTGAGGGGTCTATCCTATTAGAAGATCGGTCCTGACGAAGTATTTATCCGTGGATCACGTGACTGACCCACATACTAATATATACTATAATCCATTTGTTTTATTGTTTTGATGCCACGTTGGGAGCCAGAGATGATATCGAACGATCCTGCTTGGTCCTGAGTGTCCTTGGCGTCTCCCGGCCGCCTGGACCTATGTCCGTGGCAACACGTGAGCAGGCGCCTCGTCGTCCAGCAAACCCACTTGTTCTTCGTTCACTGTTGTCCTGTTGGTTGCGTGCTTCGGCAGGGCACCTAGAACTTTCTATGCGAGGGAATCTCGAGGCAGCCGGCGTCTACACCGACGATCGGGTGTAACGAGCCCTACCAACGGCAGTGACTTTGGATAATACGGAGCGGAGCTCACAGATAGATGATAGAATTGCCTTGCCAGTCAGCTGCTCTCCGCTCACCGTGGTAGAACTGAGAATGGGTGGCCGCCGGAAACTGGTATGTAACTTGAGGCTGAACTCGACTGGTGACTCTGTTACCATCATCAGGCAATAATACGAGGAGCTGCCGAGTAAGGGTCGCGATACCAGTCAGCCAGTCGAATAGACGAATTGGCAGGTATCCGCCTGGCGAAACACAACCAAGGTGTCGCTTAACCTTGTTACCCCCCCGGGGACCACGCGAATCCATCCCGGAAACCTCGCCGGCTGCGCTCGGGTTTGGGGATATGTATACGTACCGTGGGTATTAACCGTACCCCGAGCTAAGAAGTGCACACGTGAGTCTACGTATGTATTCGTTGCGGATTTTCGCTCTGAGATACGTAATCTTACGATGGACCGAACCTCACCTTTCCTGGTTTCCAAAAGAAACAAGATACTGCCGCGGTCAGTCCACTCGAGAGCGGTATGGTGCTGGTGCTGACACCGAGGATGGATTTCACCTTGCTATAATATGGGGGTTCTCCATTTGAGGCTTCACCGCCGAATCATCAAACATCCTCGGAGCATGTCCTGTGTAACCGATCTTCAAGTGAACAGCAGAGCGCCGTGCCACCGCATAGCACGCCTTGGAGACCGGAGTCCCTTTGAGAAACTATCCACCGTAATAGGCCTAGGTAGGCACTTAATAGTAGGGCTCCCATCTGCCGGCACCCGAGATATCCACGAGCCAATCATCAATGTGGATAATGACTGCCGACTTTCATCTCCGTGGCGGTCCATAGTCCTATCTAGGCAGTAGCGTACGGAGTGGCTCGGGGCCGCCCATACCAGTTCAGTACTTATCTTGCAACATACACCTGCTTCTGTCGGCCCATGCTACCACGGCAGGGCGGAATGCCTGTATAAGTACCTATTATCCACACCTCGGGTTCGTGCGATACCCCCCAGTCGAAACCATGGCATATGTCAATCGGCCCAAAAAGTAGTAGCGTATCTACTTCAAACCTTTTCTGCTCTGGGTTCCACCGAGCCCTATGCATATCATGGATATCATGTCCATCGGGCCCTGGGTTCCGAAACGGACTTGCGAAACGTGGCCGAGACAGCCTGCCCTTGAACCCGGGGCTCTCGGCAAAGGGCTGGTAGGGCAGAAACAGAGACGGCGCTCGTCCAATCAATCTAGTCGACAGGGGGCGGGGCGGCGCGGTGCCTCGTTTCACGAAGGTATAACGTCATCCAAGGGAACAAGGAAAGATGCTTATTCATGCAACCGCAATTCACCCCCAAATACGACACGGCAGTCGACCGCGAATCGAATTCAAATGCCGACTCCAAACTTGCAAGACATAATTCAAGTGCATTAAACGCAATCGCTAACGTTAGCCCCGCCGCGCCTAGGGCTGCAAATCTACGCCGGTGACAGGAAGCGCAGCGCTTCCCGCAGATCTCTGTGCCGTTTGGGCATGACGCAAGATCTGCTCTTCTTGGTCCGACCCCTGCGAACTCCCGACACCTGGCGGCCGACGCCGTTTCCCTTCTCCCCCCCTAGTCCACCGCTTGAACTCCTATCGATCAGAGGGACGCGTCCGGAGACTTTCGAAGCGCCCAATCGCGCGTCTTGCACAGCTGATGGGTTGCCGCTTGTGCTTTTGACCATCTCGGATTTGGCGAACGACCTATCTACATACGCCGCAATGCTACCCAGGCCGCCAGCCACCGTGACAGTTCGCTTACCAATTGGCGCGCTTTGTGAATAGTGCGCTATGGTATTGGCCGGGAACGGGCAGGGAGAAAAGGGTCCCCTAATCGGTCCGGCACAGGTGGCAAGCCAATCGCTCCCGATTGTTAAATTACTTGTTCTTCTGTGTTCGGCCACGTTAATGGGGGACGAAGGCTGCTCCGAATAGGTCTATTACCCATCACGGCCTTCCAGCAAAGACGGTGTAAATTTTAGCCTTCCGGAGTATGCGTGTCCCAGCGAATCCCATCTTCGGATCCATGCTTGTGGTAGATGATGCCGAGACGGCCGGCTTTGCGCAATACCACGTTGTAGGGGTAAGTTTAACATCCTTGTTAAGTAATTTTCATTACTTGACTTTCACTTAATTACTTTCATCCTTTTATTATTATTTTTGTAACTTGCCTTACTTTATGTATAACGGTTTATCTATTGTTCGATTCCGATGATAAAAACGCTTATATGAATTTCAGGACAGTAATAGCGTTAGAGCCGACGCTAGAGGGTACCTAACAGGAATATTAGAATTCGGCCTGATACTCAGTAACACAGCCACTTGGGCTAACTGCCTTGCAATGTATGATTTTTCAGCGTCGTAGGACAGGACGGGCCATACACTAGAATCAGTCTAGCCTCTAATTATCAAGTTCAAGTTAGAGCATTATCGCCAGCTAAGATCGAGCCCATCCAGTTGGTGCTATGGAAGTTGTGAACAAACACATCTCTAGTCCTTGCAAACTACCTGAAGCTCCAATGCCATGAAACTGTGGAGTATGTAGTTCTTCTAAGACATCCAGGCGTTCACCTCCAAAGTCCGACTGCTTTCTCCGACGGCAGCAGGGCTTGGCAGGGATCTTACAGCGAACGATTACCCCCCTTCCTCCTTGCTGCCGCCGTGAGAATGTGCGCCTTGCACCGGTGGGACTGGACGGCGTGAGGTCAGTGGTACGGCGCGGGATATTGTTCTGCCTAATAACATCCAGATATACATGTACTCTGTACCTGGTTCGTATAGATACCTGGTACCAACCTAGATAGCGTGAGGTGTTCAGCCCTACTACACCCAGAGTCACTAGTCTCCTCAAAGGAGTCACGGCTACTTATGGCGACGGGAACTCGATACACTGTTCAGCTATCTAAGTCGGGTATTAGATACTTGGCAAAGATGGAAGTCCAGATTACTGGACTCGCTAAGTTCGCTTATGTAGCAGCTGCAGATCGCTATAGCGGGCTGCAAGTTAGATGGGTATGCATTCCCACTGTTGTGCGATTCTATGTCGTACAAAGTATCTGAGACTGACCGCCCTAAGTATACAAGGGATTATGCGGCGTCCCATGACAGCTCGGATCTATCTGCATGCACTCGCCACGCCTACATAAAGGAGACGAACGGCGGTCGTACTGTTGACGCCAGTTCATTGGAAGTTCTGTCTCCGGCCTGAGGAGAAACAGATTACCAAATAGAGTCATCACGAGACGAACAAAGCAGCACGCAGTACAGAGGTATCAATCGTATCGGTCAGCTGATCTGGGTACACCACCCCGACTGGATATTAGTGCGGCTGGAATCGCGGAATCGTTCCCTGGGGGGGGGGGGGGGGGGGGGGGGGGGGGGGGGGGGGGGGGGGGGGGGGGGGGGGGGGGGGGGGGGGGGGGGGGGGGGGGGGGGGGGGGGGGGGGGGGG
>QJNZ01000905.1:9907-35699 GCA_004155055.1 Monosporascus sp. CRB-8-3
GTTACGAACCGGAAAACTTGGCAACGGGATCATAATTCCTATGGCTTATTTTGAATCCGGGGGTGGAGAAGGAAGAAAGTAAGCTAGGAATAGGGCAGCTATGCTGTCCCCTCATGATATCATATTGATGGGGTGCCTTTGACAGCCTTGTAGTATAGCACCCATTAGCGAAATGTCGAATCAGGATTGTCTGATAACTTCACTCCACAGCATCCTGAACATAATTTTGAACAAAACCCAAGCGAGTAGCATTTAATACCTGCCTGATGTTATGAACCTATCGCAGTTAAAGATATTTTATATTATTAAATTACACCGACTTTGTTATTTTTGGTGTAACCTTGTGCTGAGAGCCAGTGGTCATTTGCCCTTCATACGCATTAACAGGCTATGACCTCCACCCAATCTCCACCCATAAGAGACCGTATGGCTCGAAAAACCCTCATGCCTCGTTGCGGCTCCTGATAATTGCTAACTAGGGCTGCGGATTCAAGTGGACTGGGATGGTGCTCGCAACGAAAAGAACACCTCGTGCATGCGCTCCTTTTGGCCCGGAGTGAATTCCTTCCAGCTGAAATGCTGACTGTCAGTTCATGGCGGCTACCAAAATTCTCGGAGTTCCGGGCACTCACCAATCTTCTCCGGAGTAGTCCATGAAGTTGCGAATAGGGTCTACGCCTTCGTGATCCGGGCAAGAGTCTTTACCAACCGGGCACGTATACATTTCTGTGGGGAGGCACTGGGCCGGGGTATCGTCTATATTATCGCCAGGCCCGTCACAAGTTTCTCCTTCGAAGGTATGCAACTTGATACAACGTTAGCTGCGGGTGAGTATAGAGGAATTGCGAAGCTGTCCGGGTATAAACTTAGACTAAAGCAATGTTCTAGGAATAAGGACGCTTCCTTCGGTGAGATGGTGAGCATACCAATCCGAGCCAGTGACCAACTTCGTGGACAGTTATTTCTCCATTAAAGGTACGGCCAAGGTAGCCTGTGCCCCCTGGGACGGAATACGCCTGCATGACGCAGCCATCAAGACGGGCGAGGGGATTCATGACTGGATCCATGTTTTCTAAAGGAAAGGTACAGGCACCGCCTAGATCCAGGCGCATGTTCGTGACGTAGTAGAGGTTAAGCGTTTCAGGGCCGCCTTGCCTGTGTGACAGCTTAAAGTTGTTGAACTGATAGGTATCAAGTCCCAGAGCCAGTTCATCGTCGACAGTTCTGGAAGTGCTTTCTAAAGTGAAGGTAATGTCATGTGGCGAGAAGCGATCATTCAGAACGTTGACTTGAGCTGATATCACCTCCCTGTTGAGGTAGTCATCAGGAACTGTCGAGTTGACGACCGCGTGAACATACACTGGAATGCTGATAGTCGAGCTGGGGACCTGGGACAACGCAAATGAATCCGTGGGCGCTGCTTCCTTTAGAGACTTCATCGCCGAGACAAAAGCCGCTGGTGGCTCCCCCGTTCCGCAGAAATTAGCCGCCACTGAGCTCCCGGCCAAAGCCGCACCGAAGAGGTATTGAGCCAGCATGATGAGAGGTGATTAGAGGTACTACCTTTCCTATGATAGTCGCTGTTAAGCGGGAGGGAGACGACAGAGATGCAATTTTATTACTTGTAACTTGTATGTTATCTAGCCGAGCATCAGCCAAGTACACCGCACGACTGATTATGCCCCTGGATGGAGGATTACTAAGCCCTAAACCATTACCAGATAAAGCAACACTCTCAGCTGCGAAAGCCAACCTATAAAAGAACGTTGCTTTTACATCTACCTACCCAAATAGGAAACGTAACTTTTCTGGGCGAACGTGGTGTGCAAATCTACCTTCTATTTCAGTATAAAAGAACGTTCAAATTATTAGCTAGGGCAATGTCGGCATAACAAATTTAACAAGACTGACCAAACTAGTAGCGTAAAAGGTAAGCAATTGTAACGTGTTCCCGAGCTCTCATAGGAATTGCTCTGGGCACACTTACCAAACACAGCCTGATGAACTTTCCTAAGTGAATTTGCGATTCAGCTGAGAGATCCATCTGTCCTCTACAACTGGAGAAACTATCTATTATTCTTGATCAGTAATGGTTATGATGAAGGAAGATGAGTAGCATGGCCTACATCGGAGAAAGTCGGGATTCCGGCAAAGGGTCGACTTCATGACCATTCGTAAGAAGGCATGATGGATCTCAGTGCCACGCGCCTTCGTACGTATTCTGCTGTATAGAGATCTTTCAGCCCACCCGTCACAAGTTGGGACGCCTGAAAGGCGGCAGCGTGCCAGTCCGCCGTGGGTGTTCGAATTTGGTAACGCCCGTCCCTACCCGTCCTTGCCCAGTCCAGAAACAGACCCTCCACACCCCGCCCCCTCCCGGGGTCCCGGTAGGCGCGTGACAAATAACCCCAGGAATGAGTGCAAATTTCAGGTGATGGTATTGTTCAGATCTTTTGCCGAACCGCCCGAGTACTCGTGCACACGCTCGTTGCAACGATTCGAGTTGGTTTCTTGTTTTGGGCGGATCGCGGCTGAGTGCCTGACAAAATTTGCTCTCCATCTAATTAGGTGGTCTATACCTCACCTCCATGTGGTGTGGCAGAAGAGAGCTAACTGTTCCCGGAGCATTTGGTGCTCGGCAGGACTGGCAGGATTTGTGGCTCCCACCCGCGGAGGTTTGCATTGGCAGACAGCGATTCGCAACGGCCAACCTTTACACAAGTGTTGGAAGCTCTACTTCTCGCTTGAAGGAGGTCAAGAGACTGGTTATTGGTAACGAAGGGGTCTGCATCGCGTTCTGAATCGGCCACGTTTGCCCTGAGAGAACCAAGTTGAAGTTCTCCGCTATCACCGCCAGCCACTGGCTCTTCCAACATAATAGTGCATTGCCGAGTAATGTCGGCAGCCTGCTGCATGCGATAAATTGGTGTGATCTGCTTCCTGCCTAGGTCCTAGTTCGTAGAAGAACAAGTAGCGGCTTTCCCCTGGAGACTAACGAACATGCTGATAGGGCATAGAAAGGTAGACTTTCATGCGTCTCGAGCCGGCCCCTCTCGTCAGGATGTGACACTCCCGTAATAATAGGGTCCGGTCGACAAGCCATTCGTAGATCGAATTGGAGGCAAGGAATACGATATCACCGATGTACGTTGTGTCGCAAAATAGGGGTAACTTGCTTAGTCATCAAGACATTTTACCGTAGCCTGTAGGCACCCCGCAGGAACGTTGTTCGCGGGCTCCCACACTATATATAGAGCGTTCTAGCTACAGCTCTCTAGAGCCCAGATCAATCAAGACAATTTACAATTTCCACACTCTATGCACTCTTTCCACGCGATCAGCCTAACTGTCACACGTTGCTATGTAGTCCCCATATACTTCGGAGTATGCAACTCGATAGACGGCAATAGTGCAAATGCCTCCGCAGTCCTAGTTCTTAAGCAGGAACGCATTAAAAGTCGAAAGGTTGATTTCTTAAGTTAGTAAGGCGGCTGGCAATCTTGTCACGAAAACGACTTCGCGGCGTTTGCCGGAGTCCATAGCCACCAGAAGTAGTGCATCCCTCAGCTTTCGGCCTCCTTTACTGTGTTGAGAGAGAGAGCAAGATTGGCGTTTGCCTTAAGAAAAGCGTGCATGCGTTTCTTATGTCGCTGAAGATCATGGTCATTTTAAGGTATCTATACGCAAAAAGTAGCTCTGTTAGCAAAGTCCTTTATCAGTCCATGTTCGATGGGCATCGCGTTATGAAGCCCTACCAGAATCAATCTCGTTTTCTAGCATTTGAGATTCTTCCTCGATAATGGCTTCCCCTCAGCTAGGTAGCGGAAGATTTCGCCGTTGTAGCCTGCCGAAAACAGCTCCTGCGCTCTTGCAGCTATGAGAACCTCACCGTCCATTTCATCAAGTGAATACCGGAGCTCTGGTAGAGCCCCGATAAGGGCGGTACCTTCGCCGCTGTATTTGTGGCCAGGGTCGACTGGTATTCCGGTCTCTGACTCCGTGTCGGGGCATATCATCCAACGTGGAGCCTTCACTAGCATCAAGTACCAACCCATCCCCAAAACCAAGGCTATTTCATCTTCCTCATCATTTCCAATTTTTCGCTCTTCGTTGTCAGTGTTCCAGAGTTGATTTATTGCATGCAAGTTCAGCTGAAATGCTGCAGGACTCGTAGGTCGTCCAGATCAATTGTCCTTTCAGACAGTTATAAGGGCTTTGTGCCGTTGAAATCCAGGCTCTCGCATTCCATGAGTTCCCAGTCTGTACCCAACCTATTGGGTGATAGGACTTCATGGACCGCACGGAGTAACACGAGATCTGCATCGCATGCTCTCTCGACCTGGAAGCGGAGATGATTCTCACGTACGGCGAAGTCCACGTCGTAATTACTTACAGACCGACGACGGGCAATCTGCTCCAGGGCATTTGCAATCAAGAGAGCGAAGTCCTGTCCAGTTTCGTCGTCGAGCTTTTGGAGTACTGCCTGCAGAACAAGCAGCTTACAACTGACGCACCGATGTGCTTGGTCTTAGTTAGGACGGTTCTGGACCGTGTTGTCTACGGTATCGGTGTGTATTCCTGGACACTAGCACCGGTTTCTTCACGGGGGACCGCCGTGTTCGACCCAGGAATCAATTCGCCCGCTGATAAGACCCCGGTGCGGTGGTGCGGATGTATGAGAACCATTCTCCGGCTGATAGATCCCACGCGTAAGGACTAGACGAATATGTCCCTTTCTTACTCGCCAGCAATGTTCTCATTGAACCATCCCAAAAGGCCAAGCGGCGCTACCCAGACATTGTCGTTCTTGGCCATGTTGATAGAAGCCTTGATCTCATGGAAGACTGCAACTGTTCTCGCATAATTTAGCTTATTTTTATGTACACCCCTCTGTTAGATTCCAAAAGGTGGGCGCTCAAACTGTCGTTATTTAGCTCTATGTCGTATCCTTACACCTTTACTAAGCATATACGCCCACCAATTAAAAAGGCTCTCTAACGGAGCGATATCTACTACTGTCGTTTCGAATCAGAGTATCGGGGCCACACTTAGCTTTTGAATTATACACCTTTTTTTATATAGGCGCTTTCAAAATGCATATAATCCTTCGATAATAATATAATAATAACTATAATAATAGTAAATAAAGCTTTCGTAATTATTTTTTATACGTAATTTTCTTATTAATAATTTTTTTAATTTCGCTTTTTACGTTACGTTCCGTATTACGAAAACCCGGTTAACTTAATTAAATCCCTTTTAAGCTACCTAGCCGTACGCGTTTTTTAAGGCTAATTATAACGGCTAGGCTAATTAATCAACTATTAAACCAAATTATACGGTTTATATTAGCAATCGTATTGCGGGAATCTAAACAAAAAAAATGGCTTAATTACGTCTGGTAATATTAAAAATATCTTAAATAACCAAGTTATATTACAAGCTGCTGCTATTTAAATTATAAAACTAACAAACGTATATATCCTTTTACGGCTTATTAGTTTACTTATAGTAAATTAATAATCCAACTTACTAACTTACTTATAATAAGTAAATAATCCAGCTTACTGGCTTACTTATAGTAAATAAATAATCCAGTTTACGTAATTTTAACCCATTTAAATCTTATTTCGGCTTATTAAAACCGTTTCCGAAACCCCTCCGCTATCGGGTCGTAATACGATCTCCCTTTTTCCAAGATCCTTATCCTTAAGGATTTTCTTCCTTTATAAATCCTTATTTCATTATATTAAATCGTATTATTAAAAATCGTTTGCGCAAAACAAAATAACGTTATGCCTTAGTTAATTTAATTAATTTAAAAGGTTTCAAAACAATACCGTATTCCTTTTGCTTTTTTAAAAACCTTAATTATTAAATAATAACGGGAATATCCCGTTATAAGGAATATATCCGTCATAATCATTTTTGTAACGGTACCGGTATTCCGGTAACGATAATTAACCGTTACGTTACCGAGGCCTATCGTTTAAAAAAAAAAAAAACTCGCCGCAAAACAAACTTTTACCGAATCCCTAGCTCGTTTATTCCGTATACGTAAATAACGTTAACAGCATTAAATTTAAAGCGCGAAATTCGTAAATCGTACTTTACAGTTTTTAAATAAGCAAAACGAGTTTAAACGTTAAAAGTTGGAATTGGCGGTGGTTATTCAGGCTTTTAGTAATGCCGATATTATCGATTAGGGTACCGTCGACCAAGGTCTCCTTTTTTTAGGCAACATAAACTGGGACGCGCTTATTACTAGTTCCGCCATTATTAGTGAAAGTTCTTTAACAAACGCTGGACGCCAATAAGGTTCTTTACAAATTCCCAGGTATTTTCAAAATTTGGATAATTTTTCTATTTAATTAAGTACTAAGTAAATCCTTTTTCTTTTCGTACGTTAAGTATCTTTTCGATTTTATATACCTTTCCCTCCTTTTTTACCTTTATATCGTTTTGTACCGTATACATTACGATAATATCCGTTATTAACTCGAATAAAAAAAATATAAAAAACTGGATAAAATTTAACTTTAAGTAGTAACTCCAGTTAATAATTATTTTCTAAGATTTTTTAAGCGATTTTATATAAACTAATATATTTAAAATCGAATTTTTAATTTAGTTATTTAATCTTGATATTTTTAATAACTAAATAAACCATTTCCCTTTCCAAAAAAGTTAATTTTTTTAACCTTTTTTAGTTATAATATTTACTTATCTAATTCCGTATAAATTAAAATTTTATTCTTATTTTTTAATATAGTTGCTTAAGTTATTTTAAAATAAAACCAAAGTTAGCAGTTGCTAGAATTATCTTAATACTGTTATAGTAGTTAATATTATAAGCTAATTATATAATAAGTAATTTCTTAATTTAGTTATTTTGCTTATAATTAATGTAATATCGTAAATACATTTTTAATTTCTGGTTAATTTTTTCCGTTTATTTATCTATTTATAATTTAAAGGCGCTTAACAATTTATAATTTAAGCTAAGTTTTATTATGAAACTTTACCAAAATTTTGAAATAAAAGTTATACCTTTATTTGAATTAATTTTTGTTAGTAATCTATATATATTATATATATATCGAAAAAAAATATATATTATTTATTTAATACTTATATTTTTATTGTAAAATAAAAAATAAAAAAATTTTATAAATCAGTTAACGATTATAAAGATACTGTTATAATGTATACCCATAACTGGGTTTTTTAACAAAGGAAGTTTCGTAATAAAGTTAAATATAATTAAATCCTATAATCGTTCGGCAACTAGTAATAGTTATAGCTTTCCGTAAAATTTGTGTTATCTGGTTTTTACCTTAACGTAAATATCGTATTATTATATAATTTTTTGTACGGTTAATTTTATTTTAAAAAAATAATATATTTGTCGTAAACGTTTTAGGGTTTTATAAATTCCTAGGTATCTATATAGTTAATATTTATATATTTTTTGTATTAAGTTTTCTTAATATTGTTTTAATACGTAAATTTTATCCATTTTTTAATTTTCAGATAGGTTATTATGATATTATTATATTTCTTTATATATACCTAATATAAACATTTTAATAATGTTAATATGTCGCTATTGTAAATATTTTTCTAACGTTTAATTAAATACGGTTTGTTATATTTTTTTCTTAAAATCCTTTAAATTTAATCGTTTATTAAAAACGTTTATTCAGTTATTTTTTTATTTTTTACGATAAATAATAACGTAATCGAATTTTAAAATATATTTTACGTAACGTAATTATTATCCGATTAACTTTTTTATAATTACAAAATAAAAAATGTTTTTATAGTTTGTATATACCTTTACCTAGTATTAGTTTCCCTTAAAGTAATATTTAAATTCCTTAAAAGCTTTAACGATAACTAAGAATTTTTTATCGTAAATAAGGTAATTAAACTTAACGCCGTATAACTTATAAAAATAAAAAACGATAAGGTAGAGTTTCCCTTCGTTATCTCGTTAGCAAATTATTATTCTTAAAGCAAAATCTAAAACGTCGGTTTCTAATTCTATTAATTTATTTAGGTTATATATTATCAAAACAAATTCGCTAATAAAGGCGTCCTTAAGCCGTTAAAAAACTTTTTTTACCGTTAGGGCTTATACGAATCGTTAATTCTTTTTAATAAGTTCCGTTAAAGGTATTATAATTTTGTTAAAATATTATATAAATTGTCGGTAATAATTAGTAAATCCAAAAAACGCTTATACTTTTATAATGTTAATCAATATTTTCTAATTTTAAATTACGGTAATTTTCTTAAGGTCTATCCTAACGTATCCTAGGGTAATAATATATTTTAGGTATTTTATTTTTTAGGTATAAAAATACTTTTTTCTGTATTAACTAAAAGGTTAACGTTTTATAAAGTTTATAAAACTTTATAAACGTATTTTGTATATTCCCTTTTTGTTTTTAAATAAATAAGGATATTATCGAAATAATATATAATAAAAACATTAAGATATTTTCGGAATATATAGTTAACTATTCGTTAAAAGGTTACCGGTACGTTTGTAAATCCGAAAAATATAACGAAGTATTCGAATAATCCGTATTTCCTTTTAAAGGTTATTTTCTATTTATTTCCTGGTTTAATTCGAATTTGGTTATACCCTTTTCGTAAATTTAAAACTATAAACCATTTAGTATTTCGTAATCGATCTTTGATTTCGGTAATTAAAAATAATAATATTTTATTTTTAACGGTAATATCGTTAAATTGTCGATAATTAATAATAAAACGTAACTTCCCGTTTTTCCGGAGAACGAAAAATATCGGATATCTTACTAATAACTTAAAGCGTTATATATATCCCTTCCGTAATTTGTTTTTTAAGTAATCGCGAAAAACATATAGCTTTATTTCGTTCAGGTTATAAATAAAGTAAAAAGCAGTTATTTTGCTATTTTTAAAAACTATCTTATAATCTTATTCGCTATATTATAATAACTTCGTATCAAGTTTTTTTTAAAAAAGCTTTTTATACTTATATTATTATAATAATATTTTCGCCATTTATTCTAATAAGTTTTCTGGTTATATTTATAAATTGTCGTTTATCTGTCGAAATCGTATTTTAAGGTTCGCAATAACGCGCTATATTTTTTTATTGTACCCTTTATTCTAAATATATTTTATTATTTTAAGTAATAAAATTTTTATCGTATTTTTATACCTGTATTCGTTATTTTTATTGATCGAATATTAAGATCTTAAATCGTCTTTATCTTATTCTATATTAAGAAATAAACAAAAACTTACTTAATTAATTTCCCAGTCGATTAAAGGGTTATACTAGCGTAACCATAATTTTCCTAAAATCATATCATATCCATTTAATAAAATAATATCAAAATTAATAATTTATTTCCTTCTTTTAACAAAAGTTTTAAAGTAATTAATCTCGCATTTAACCTATCCGTTATTATAAGCGAATCTTTAACTTTCGATATTCTCGACCTTATAAAAATAACTTTTTTCCTTTTATAGCAGCTTTAACTAATTTATTACTTCCGGATTAATATAGTTTATAATTATCGTTCTATAATCCATTATTACGGTATACTAATTCTTTTTAATTCGTATTCGTATAATAATAATATTATTACCCGTAATTCCGATCGTTACGTTTAAAACGTTTTTAAAGTATTATAATTTAACCTTTTTTCCTTTATTTACTTACGGCTTTTTTACAAATAATGCTACTTTTTTAAGGTTTGTAAAAGTTCTCGTAATATCTTTTCGTCTCGATTATTCTATTCGAAACTTCTTTAGTTATTTTTCTATACGCATTATTTATTTTTGCAATTATTTAAATTATTATTATATGTTTAATTATTCGTAGGTTTATTTTATAAACGTTTTGATTATTCCTTTATCTGGTAATATTATTTACGAATTATCGTTTTCCCATTAGTTGTTATATTCCTTCTCGTTTTCCGAATTTTATTAATTTTTTTAATAAAACTTTTAATTTTTTTTTAATTATCCTTTTATTTTCTAAGTCGGTAGTAAAAGCTAATTAAATACTTAAGTCGGTAATAACTTGTTAATAATATTTCTTTACCGTTTTTTAAATTAATTTTTCTTCCGTTTAATAATTATATTATCCGTAATAACAAAAAGGGTTTTTTTATAAGCATAGTTTTTTAGGTAACTAGCTTTATAACGTTACTTATTAATTAATTTCGTTTTTTTCCGTAAATAATCGTAAGTATCGGTACCATTATTAATTATTCTTATTAATTTTTTTTATTATTTAAAATTAAACCCTTATTAATATATTCGAATTATACGTTAATAAATTACTTCTTTCCACTTTTAATAAAAATAATATCTGGTTTTATAGCAGTAAATAACGTAAATCTTTATATATCGTTTTGGTTTTTTTAAATATAAGTCCTCTTTTTATTCATAATATTTTTATAACCATTCCCGTAAAATTAATTAATTTTGTTTTTTTATTGCTTCCTTTATTAAAAATAAATAAGTAACTTTTTTTCAATAAAAACCTTTTATCTTAAATAATTTTTATGCCATTATATTACCGTATACCGTAATTAAATTATATTAATCGATTTTTTATTATTTTTTTTGTTATTTTGCTGTTATTTTTCGGGTACGGGGCTTTAATTATTTTGTCGAAACTTTTTAAATACCTTGTATTAAAAGGCTTTATATCCCATTTTACTACAGTTATAGCACTTAAATTAGGATAAATTTCGTTACTGGATTATTCCGATTTTTATAAGGCCTAGTTAAATCCCGTAAAAAATGGAAAACGTAACGCGTTTACTTTTTCGATTAATTTAATTAAATTTATATCGTAAAATATATTAGCTTTTCTTTTCTTATCGTTTTTCGAACTATTAATTGTCGATTTTTACCGCCTTAATAACGTACTTACTTAAAGAAATTAATCGTTCGAATTTAATTACTTTATCCTTAACATTATCCTTTAATCTCTTATAAAATATATCAATTAAGGTATTATCCTTTTCGTTTACTTATCCCGCTTTAACTATTAGGTTTCGGAATTTTATTACGTACTTAAACGTTAATTTTTTCTATCGTAGTTATAAAATTTTCTATACGGCAGTACGTTCTTTATCGGGGTTATCGAAATTAACCTTTAATTTTTCCTCAAAATTAAAATAATTGGCGAAATGTTTTTTAATAAATATTTCCATATCATCTTTTGCATTTTTTAAATAATCCTTTATAATTAGTTTAAACTAATCGAATACGTCCCCGGTAAGAAATGCCGCGACGGTAAGGATCTTATTTTCCGGATTGTCGAAAGCTAAGAATTGTAAATATATTCGTACTTAAGTAAGAAAACCCTAAATATTAATTTTTTTATCATAAGGTTAAAACTTTCTAACCTTAACCTTTAAAGTACTAAAATCTTTTTTGGTTATTTTCTTAAGTCGTAAAACTTCTATTTCTAATTTTTTAAACTTATCTTAAAGTTATTAACTACCGGTATTTTCTTCGGTATTAAAGGCTATTTTTAATAATTTAGGTAATTACTTAAAATTTAACATTATTATTAAATAAAAACTTATAATATATAACAATTAAATTAATTAACCAACTATTAAACCAAATCGTACGGTTTATATTAACAATCGTATTACAGAAATTTAAGCAAAAAAAATAACTTAATTACGTTTAATAATACTAAAAGTATTTTAAATAATTAAATTATATTACAAATTACTGTTATCTAAATTATAGAACTAATAAACGTATATATCCTTTTACAACTTACTAATTTACTTATAATAAGTTAATAATCCAGCTTACTAGCTTACTTATAATAAATAAATAATCCAGCTTACTGGCTTACATATAGTAAGTAAATAATCCAGCTCACGTAATTTTAACCCACTTAGGTACTGTTTCGGCCCACTAGGACCGTTTCCAAGACCCCTCCGCTATCGGGTCGTAACACTAGTCCGAATCGACGAAATTGCAAACGAATATTTCGAAATATTATTACGGGTTAATCTTATAATAATTCCAAAAAGGATTTATACACCGCGTATAAAAATAATTAACGTTATCGAAAGAATAACATTTAGAAAATAATTATTAATAAACGATTAGTTATTATAAAAACCGTTTTAAAAAAACATATTATAAATAATTATTTTTAATGTTAAAAACTTTAAAAGATCCGAAATTAAAATTATTATAAATATAAAAGGGGATATAAAAAACGTCCTTAAAATTATAAATAACGAATTTTTAAAAAATAAAATTATTTTAACCAAGCCCTTTAAAGTTACTTCCGAAGCTATTTTCGAAGTTATTTTTAAAACTATTTCCGAAATTACTCCCGAAGCTACTTTCGAAGCTGCTCTCGAAACTGCTTTCGAAATTGCCCCTGCCGAAAATAAAGCCGATTTAAAATATACCGATCCTAAAAATACATTAGTTGAAACTTTTCAACCGAAACCTTTAAATATAGGTACGTAATTTTTTAATATTATCATGGTTATTATAAATAGTAAAGCTTTGGAAAAATAATTTAATAAAATACGGACCGATATATTAATAATTATTATATAAGAATACTTAAAAACAATTCGTTTAAATTTATTAATTAACGAGTTATTAATTATATTAACGAAAAATTATAAAACAAATACGAATATAACTTTTAGCGTACGTTCGTTTAAGTTAGAAAATTTACGTAACGTTACGAATTGAATTACGAAATTATATTATAACTTTTTAAAATGTTATTATACGGTTTTTTCGAAATTAATAAATTTATTAAAATTATTATTAATATTATAAAACGTAATCATAAAAAAGCCGTCTTTTTAAATTTTATATATAACTTTAACTTTCGATTAAAAAACCTTAATTTTAATTTAATTTTTTAAAACTTAAAACCTTCCTAATATAACGTTAATATTTGTCGTTTCGAGATAATTATATTTTATAATAATTAGCCTGTATTAATAATAATCTTTTTATTATAACTCTCCGAAACCATAACGTTATAAACGTTATAGAAATATTTATACCTATAACCTTTTTTCTTAAAAACCCTTTTCTAATAACCCCTATAACAAGCCGAAAACTTATTACGAAATACCTATTTATATTTACTTCCAGTATATAGGCCGAATTCGATAAAGATTTTAAGATTTATAAAACCTTATCGAATACGTTTAAATATAGAGAAAATAAAAATTACCTTAATTATAAAGGTATTAATTCCTAACTATATTAAGTTAAAAAACGTATTTATTATTATAATATAATATTCCGATAGTTTATTCCCTGGTATAACGATATTAACCGTTATAAAGTTATATATAAAACGTTTTCGATTAAGTTATATTATAAACTTTATAAAAAACGCGGTAAATACGAGATTCGAAAACGTTAAAAAATAACGCGAAATAAGTTAACTTTTAAGGATTTCGGAAATTAAGCCTTTAAAACAGCGGAGTAATAATAATAATAATAATACGAATATTATATAAAATTACTTTAAGAAAAGTTTTTTAAATATAATAATTAATAAACTTTGAGCTAATAAATAATAACCTTTAGTAAAATATATTATATAGTAAAATTACGTATTTACTTTAAAATTTTAAGACCTTGTAAGTTTAACGGTTATAATAAGCGAATATAATTATTAATAATAATTACTTTTTATATTATATTTTTTAATATAAATAAAAAATAACTTTTTCGACTTATTTATGTATAGTTTTTCGCTTTTTATTTTTAAAGGCGTAAATACCGAAAAGTTATTTTAAAACGTATATAAAAGATTTATAATAACTTATAGCAATAACGTAAAGAAAATTAAGCATTTATATAAGGCCTTACGGAATAACAATATTACGTTTTAATTAACACGTTATTTTTTAACGAATATTTTATATTTCGAAAAATTAAAAAAAAATTTAAATTTTTTTAAATTATACGTTAATTCGTATATATAAAACGCGCTTAAATTCGAAAACGTTTTTTTAAAACTTTAAAGTATTATTTTATTCGTAATTGTCGGCAATTGGTGCTTTCAGGTGCCCGCGGCTGGTGCGTCTAGGCTGCAGATACTGCCTAGGACAGCCTTTGTCCAGGAACTCTCTTTTGTACAGCTAAACGTATATATAAAAGCGATCGCCCCCAGACTTCTTTAGTTTTTCCTGGAATAACTATACGCACTTTGCCAAATTCCTACATTTGATTACTGTAACTACTAATATAATAATATCTTTTGGTTAATTAATAACCGTAATACGTTAAACGGAATAATTATTTGCAGGTTAAATTAACAAAAAGGGTACGAAATTTAAAAGGGAGTTATTTAATTAATTTAAAAGAAAATAAACGGTTAACGATAGCAAGTAAATAATAAAAACGTATCTTAGGGCAGTTCCTTGCAATCGAATAAAGTAACTTACCCGATAAGGGCTTTATCCTTATATAAAATAGAAAATATACGAATAACGATATATTTCTTTTTCCTTTTAATTAAGAAAACTTTTAAAACGAAAAGTTTTACAGTAAAGGGGAAAAACAAAAGTTTACGATAAACGTAACGGCAGGAAAAAAACTTGCCTTCGAAATTTTTACGGAAGAAATTACATTATTTTAATAACGATAATTAAAAAACCAATATAAAACCTTTATATAAAAATAATAACTTTAATTAAAATTAAATAAACTTTATACGTCCTTAGGTACTAATTAAAGTAAGATTAAGAAGGACGTTAAGGTACGAAAATATAGATATAAATCGGTTAAAGATAAAATTAAAGATTTAAAACTTTAATAAAAAAAGAAATAATATAATAAAACGAATAAATAATATCGTAAAACGATTATTAAATATACCTTAGTTCGGGGGCGTATTTTAATAAGAATCGTTTTAACTAATAGTAACACGGAATTCGCGAAATGTAAATATTCGCAAAAACGTTTTATAAAACGTCTAAGGGATGGGAAATTTATAGGAAGCCCTTATTACCGTTAAGAACGATATAAAAAAGATTAACCTCTTGAAAAAAAACGAAACGTAATTAAAAAAATAATTTACTAAAAAGCTTAATCCTTTAAAGGAAAAAAGAAACGAAGAAAAAAAGCTACGTAAAGAAAAAAAATATAATACGTAAGGACCCTAACGATTCGGATAGGTTGTTTTTAAACTTATTTAGAGGTTCCCGAAAACGAAAAAGCCGTTATAACAGTTCCCTTAATATCCTTAGCAACTTTTTAAGCCTTAATAACTTAAACAACTTTAACGAATTAGGTGTTTGCTTAAAAAAAAAAGAAAAATTTTAAAAAATTTAGTAATAATATAAAGTTACGTTAAAAACATTTTGATTTTTTATTAAATAAGGAGAATTACTTAGCATGCTGGGTTAATTAGGAGCTTTAAAGTAACGTTTTAATATTTACCTTTAAAAAAATTAATTATAAAGACGAAATAAAGCTAAAATAACTTAATTAATTACGCCTTATAAAGGTTATTACTAAAACGTGTAAAAAGGCGCCGTTAAAATTAATTATAAATATTAAAAAAAAAACGAAAATATTAAGGACCTTTAAGAAAATTTACGTAACTATAGGTAAAGTTAGGTAAAGGTTTCTTTGGAAAAAGTTTAATAAGATTATATATAATAAAGAAAACCCTATATAATTTATTATAAAGTTTTAAAAATTATTGCGAAAAGTTAAAAGCTATGGTATAAAGTTTAAATTAAAAAAATAAATTACTATATTTTTTATTATTATGAAAAATTGTATTAGTAGTTAATGTAAAATAATTTAATTAATGTTTAGATAAACCAGTTATTTTTTTGGTAGTTAATTGACGATTTTAATAACAAATTTTATAACCGTATTAACAAAAAAAAAACGGAAAATCTTATAACGCCTAGAGAAATAAGGGAAAAGGTAATAATAATAATAGCAACTCCCGAAATAATAGGTCCGTATAAAACAAGAACGGAAAGTTACTTTGTTTTAACTGTAGTAAATACGGATATTTAGCGAAAAACTGCTTTAAGCCGTAAAAGGAAAAAAACGGCAAAGGAAAGAAAAAAAAGCATAACTAACGTTAAGGTAATAATAAACAAAATAACTAAAGCAATAATTTTTATAACGCTTATAACGGTAATAAGAACGAAAAACAATTTATTTTTAACGGCTTAAAAGATTTATACTAATTAAACGGAAAAGTTTTTAACGTTTGCGTTAAAAAATAATAACTGGAGGACTTTATATAGTAGTACAATAAGATAATTTAAAAAGCAACTTAAGGAATTCTAGTAGTTAAACGGTTTAAAGCCTGGGGAACTTTAATAGCGGAACGTTTTAAAGCCCGAGAAGTTTTAATGGGTAAATGTAATTAAGTTTAAGTAATTAATCGCTTAAAGTTATAAGAAAGTAAACGTTTTAAAGGAATTATTATAAAAAACGTTATGTTTTTATACGTTTATTTTTTTTACGGAAATAATTTAAACAAATTGTTTTAAGATTTAAGAATGAACGTTAATATTACGAATAATATTAGCGACTTTAAGAAGAATATTATAATAAATATTAAGTTTAAGGGAATTTAAATTATAACGGATAAAGGATTTGTAATTATTATTTTTATTAATATTGTTAAATAACTTTTAAAATGGTATAATAAAAAAAACGAAATTATTGTTAAATATACGTTATATATTAATAATTTCTTATTAAAGGTGTTTTTCGGGGAGATATTTTATTAAAAAAAAAGTTATTTAAATTATAACGGTTTAATAAATCTTAATAAGATTTAGTTATTAACGATTAACGTTTTTCGGAAAAGATTTTTTTTATAGCTTTACGGGAAACCGGAACTTATTATAAGGGTTCTGGATTTAGTAAACGATAAAAATTATTAATAGAGATACGTATTAAAGGAGGTATCCGGTAAGGAAAACGGCGATAACCTAGTAAATAATTTAAGATACGTATTTTTGAATGTTTTTAAAAACGGGAAAATTTTAATAACGGACGAAATTATAAAGAAAATTATTTTTTAACACTGTTATTTTTATTATTTTAGTACCGAATAATTAGTATAAATTATTAAAAGGTTTACGGGAATAAATTTAAACCTTAACGATATATAAAACATTTTTTATACGGCGTACGATAAAGGGAAAATACGGAAAATATCGTTTATAAATTTTTAAAAACGAATGAAATATATGGGAAAAATTATTTAATACGATATAAGGTTAGTTAAGTTTATTAATATTAAAAATAAAAGTTATTTTGGTTTTTTTATAAATAATTTATTACGTTATAGAAAGTATTATTCGTTTAAAAATAAAGACGAAGTTTAATAAAGTTTATATATGTATATTATATAAATTGTAAAACGTTTAAAAACGTTGTTATTAAACGAAAAAGGTAAACGTAAAAAAATGTAGATTCTGTGTTTTAACGGTGGTAAGAAATTCGGTATAACGATAATTAAGAATTTTCGCGTTATAGAAGGTATCGAATTAATAGTTTCTAGTATATATAACTAATATTAGAACGGAGTTATAAAATGAGGAATATAATTTTTATAAAACGAAACGTGTACGATTTCCGTATAGATAAAAATTTTTATATATTTTTGGGATTTCGTAATAAAAATAATAACGTATATTATTAATAAAATAGGTTAGTTTACGGTAAAAAACGTGATATTAATCGAATATTTTAAGTACGTATTTGAGCCGAATAAATTATATAAATTTGATAACGGTTTTTTCCGAATTTTTAATAATAGGTATATAATTTTAATTAATAAGAATTATCGGATTAAATTAAAGAAATTAATAGTTCGTAAAATAAAGGGAATGCTATTAGGTTATTAAAAAAATATATAATTATAAGGTATAACTGTTAAAAGGTAGGAAGTTATTTATAGTATCGTATATTATTATTTACGAAAACTTGAAAAAGTTAAGTAAATTTTTTAACCTTAAAAATATTATCCGATTATTTTTATAACCCGTATAAAAACGTTTAAAATATTGTTAGAAATAAGGCGTAAAAATAAAGAATAAGGATGATAACGTTATTTTAAAAGATGATATGGATTAAGAAATTAAGTAAGTTAAACGTAAAAGGGGATGCCCGAAAAAAACTATTTCCAAGTTATATATTTTAAAAACCTTAGATAAAGTTTTAAAGTTGATTTAAAAGTTAAAATGAACCTTGACCTAAGAGGGCGAAGGCGAAAATAGCTTATATACTTTTTATTTTAATTTATTAACGTTGAATAACGATAAAAATTATTTTGGTAATTTTGGAAACGTTAATTAGGTTATTTAGAACGTTTACGAATATGAATAGGTAATTAATATGTTAAATATTAATATTTATAAGTTGTTTATTATAATAAATAATAACCTGATTTTAAAGAAGGTTATAAAAAGCTTAAAACGAAAAATATAATTTAAGGTTATTTTTATAAAGATTAAAAAGAACTTTTTATACGCAATTTTTAAATTTACGTTTTTTAGCGAAGTTATTTAAAGGTATTTTATTAATATTAAATAGGTATTAAGAAAGAAATATACGTTTATAGGAAAGTTAAATAAATATAAGGTACGTATTTGCGCAAAAGGATTTATATAGTAAAAAGGAATTAATTATAACGAAATAATAGCAAATACCGTAAAGGTAATATATTAAAAGATTTTAATAACGTTAGCCGCCTTTTTAAGGTGGTATATATTTTAAATAAATTTTATTACTATATATTTAAACGGTAAGTTAAAGAAAAATATTTATATAAAATAGTTTCTTATATTAAAGAAGTATTTTGATACGTATTTAAAGGATAACGAGATATATAGGTTTTTTTTAGAACGGGTTATTAAATTGATAAACTTATTATACGGTTTAAAGTAAGCCGGAGCTGCTTGGTAAAAAAAAGAAAAAAAAATATTTGCGAAATAAGGTTTCTGTTTGTTAATTTCGGATAATGCGATATATTATAATTTTAAAATAGGAAATGTTATTATTTTATACGTAAATAATTTTTTACTTTTCGGTTTTAATAGATAACGTTTTAAAAATATCGTTAAAAATATTATTAAGGACGTTTTAATTAAGGATTTAAATAATGCGGATTAATATTTAGGTGTACGAATTATCTGTTTTTTATTAATAAAAAATATTAAGTTAAATTAATAATAATATAGTAAAAAGTTATTAAAGTTATTCGATTTAAATGAAATAAAAAAAATTATATTATTTGTTAAGGATTATTTGAAGTATGTTGTAAAATATAATGCCGTAGTTAATAAAACAACGTTTAAATATATGAATTTAATAAGAAAATTTAACTTTTCGAATTATATTAACAGATTAAATATAACGTTTGTAACGTTAATTTGGGTAAGGTTTATAGGTAATCTGTTATTTAAATATTAGGAATATATTAAAAAAATGCCGAAATATTTAAATATATATTAAATATATTTTTTCGGTACCGGAAATTACGAAAAGATTATTGATATTATAAATATAATAATTTAAAGTTATTCGGAATAATAAATATAAATTTTGTAAATAATTACGAATTAATAAAGTTTACGATAGATTATGTATTTTTTATAACTGGAACATTTATTTTATAAATTTCGAAATTATAAAGAATTATTATTAAATATATTATGGAAGTAAAGAACGTAAAAGTAAAAATAACAGTTACGGAAATAATTAAGATTAAAATTTTTTTAATAAAATTAAGACTTATATTTAAAGGTTTTATTTTTATTTTAAAGGATAATATAAGTATATTTAAATGGGTAAAAAAAATATAGATAATACGAAGGAAACGTTATATTCGAATTGAATATTATTACGTACGTTAGGGAATTTAAAAAGGAAATATTATTTTTTAATACGTAAAAAGTAAAGATAATTTTACCGACGGATTTATAAAGTTATTTAATAAAGTAAATTTCGAACGGTTTATAATTAATATAGGTTTTAAGAAAATATAAGAAAAATTAAAAAATATTTAAGATTTGGTTAAAGTAATTAGTAAAAGAATAATCCCGTTATATTTTTTTTTATACGGAAAAAAGGACGTTCCTTTGTTAAAACCTGTTTTTTATTATTAAAAATGATGACTGTAGTATTCTTTTTATAATTATCCGAAAGTATTTGTTTATTTATTAGTTTTAGGGTTTTAATTTTTTATAAAATTACTTGTTTATATATAATTATAACTTTTTGCGTTAATCTTTATTTAAGGGCGTTAATATTTTATATATAGCTTATAGTTAGTTAATTTTTTTTATTAACCGGAAAATTTTTTTTATTTAATAGCCTTTTGTAAGGGAGGATTTAAAAAATAGTGATTTTAATTATTTATTAGTATTGCCGTTAAAAAATGGAACCGATTTTTAAAGTTATAAAACCTTTAACGTAATAAGTTAGAATATATAAAGCGTTTTTTTATATTAACGTTTAACCTAGTTCGAAATGTTTCGGAAAAAGTAGGCCCTGTATTTTAGGGCGGTAATGTAAAAACGGTAAAATAAAGAAGCCGGTTTTTTGATATAACAGTTAATTACGTAACCTTATTTTTAATAAGAATAATAAAGATAAAGGTTTAAATCTTATATAGATTGAAGTTTTTAATAAATTTTCCTAAAGTTTTAAATTTGATTTTAAAAAATTACGTAAATAAGGTTACTTGACGTAAAAAGGCGTGTTAGCAATTGGTGCTTTTAGGTATTTGCGGCTGGTACGTCTAGGCTGCAGATATTGCCTAAAACAGCTTTTGTTTAGGAACTATCTTTTATACAGCTAAACGTGTATATAAGGGCGATCGCCCCCAGACTTCTTTAGTTTTTCCTGGAATAACCATGTGCACTTTGCCAGATTCCTGCATTTAATCACTGTGCCTGCTAACAGTAATTAAGTAAATTATTCCGTAAGAATAGTAATTAAAATTAAATATATTTTTCCGTTATCTTATATATATTTTAAAACCTACGATTTTAATAACGAATTAATAAATTTCTAAATAATAATATAATAATATGAAAATTATACCTAATTTTAATTAATATTTTATTAATAATTTAACCTTTTTTTCAGTTCTTTAAACTTTTAATTTTTTTTAACGTTTATATATATTGCGGAATAATTATTCGAAATTTGCCGTTAATACCGCCTTAGAATTTCGGATAATTAGGATAATAAAAAATATGATAAACGGTATAATTAATAGTTTAAAATAATATTACTTAAAAAATACGAATACGAATATTTAATACTGAAAAGGTTTTAATAACCGTTTAATACGTTATTTTCTTATTATATATATATATATATTAATTAATTAAATTCTAACTTACGTACGTAATATTATAATAACCCTTAATTTCCTTTTTCCTTTATTTAACTTATTTATAATAATTTACGAAAAATAACTTAATTTATTTATTAATATAAAAATCGTTAAATATATATTTAACGTAATAACGGATATAAGTTTTTAAGTTATTAAAACAACGTTTTAATAACGTTAAAGTTAGGTAAATATAAAAAGAGATATTATAATTTTATTTTAATTTTTTCGTATATCGTATATGTTTCGTTCGAATAATAGAAGTTAATATTATTTATTATTAATACGGGACGTAACTTAAGAAATAAGATTATTAATAGTAATATCTTTTTTTTAATTACAAATTACAGAGTTTATAGTTAATAAATCATTAATATATAAAAATATTTAATAATTTGTTAATTATAATTGCCAGTAATATATTAAAGGAACGGCTTTGTTTTAAAACTTACCGTATAAAAAATAAAACCTTTAAATGCTTAATCGTAAAGATAATTAATATTACGCTTATTAACTTAGCACCCCCCTTTACATACCACCCCTTTTACGCTCTACCGAATATTCGAAATATACAACGTGTATTAACCCTAATTTCAACTATATATATCTCTATCAAATCACGTTTTTTCGAAAAACAAATCTTTTTTTTTAATTTCCAAAATTAGGCGATTTTAACGATATAGGACTTACCGTTTAATTATATATTACGAAAGCGATTAACGAAATCGCAAATAAAAGGTTTATTCGAATAGCTTTTAAACTATACCAGGTTGAACGCATTTATCTTTGCCGTAAAATTAAAGGTATACAAACCCGGAAAAAATATAACAAGGGCCGCCAAAAAGTAACCGACGTCTTAGAAAACTATTTAACTAAATAAATTATAACCTAGGGCCAGCTTAGGTACTTTTTTTATATACGGTTCCGCCTATACGCGTAACGCCTTCTTATTAACTTTAGCTACCCAAACGCCTAAAAAAACGATAAATATTACGATTTCTTCAACGCTATCAAAAAATCAAAACTTTCAGGGTTCGGGTTATTAATTACCGGCGCCTAAATAAGGTTACGGAACTTACCTATACGGTATTATTTAACCGGTTAGCACTACCGGAAATACGGAAAATATATTTCCGGAACAAATATAATACGGACGAATTCGGAATAATAAAAGGCATAAAAGAAACTTTTTCGTATTTAATAAAGCTTTTAAAAAGTTAATTTTTTTAAAGAATACCTTTAACCGTACCTGGATATTTGTTATAACCTGTATTAGCGTAAATAAATACGTTTTTTTTCCGTTAATTATGTTTAACGGCGTTAACGTATAATAATAATAATTTTCTAATACAGAAAATTAATTATATAAAAATTAATATTTTACGATATTCTTGAATAACTAAATTAATACCGATATTAAATCAAAATAATTACGAAAAATATTTATTCTTTATACGAAACCTACTAACCCCTAAAAATAAAACCCCCTTATTATCGACGGCTATAACAATTATATCACCGAAAAATTTATGTAAACATGCTTAATTAATAAAATTTATATCGTTTTCTTACTTTTATATTTATCGTACGCGTAATAACTGCTTGATATAAGTATTTTTACTATTTTAAAACGCAGGTTTTATTATTAATTCCGGAAACGTTATTATAAGAAAATTTTAAAAGTAATAAATAAAACGAATTTTTTATAGGCGTTTATTAAAGCTTAAAAAGAAATTATAAAGGTTAAACGATATATTATAAATAACTTTAAAATGATAAAAATGTAATTTATTAATCGGGATAAAGTCTTAAAAAATAAATATATATAAAAAACGAAAATATAAATAATTAACTAATTACCGAATCGTTTATTATCTTATAATAACCCGATTTTTTTTCCCAATCGTTTTAATAGGTTTTAATATATTTAAATTTTTAAGGGATTTAAAATGCCTCGAAAAAGCCTTAATTAAGGTTAACTTAGCCTTTAAAAAAAATACTGCCTGGTTTTTTTTCCGTAAAGTTAGTAAAATATTTAACTTTTATCATAATAAATTAACCATTTTCGAAAATTATAACAGCTAATTAACTTTAACCTTTAAAAAGATATACCCGAAAAAGTTAAAAAAGGTAAAAGCTAATTTTAATTAGGAATTTATACGGCTAAAAAAAGTTAAATAAATAAAGGCCAGGTTAAAAGCAACTTATAAAAACCCTTTTCGATTATTCCGTAAAACGAAGCCCAAAATAAAAAAAGAGAAAAAACGAATATTATACTGATAATCCTAATTATATAATAATACGATTTCGTAAAAAACCGAAAGGGATTATTTAATTAATTATTAAGTTATTAATTTTTAAACTATATAAATAATTTAGCGATAATTTTAAATTAGTAGTAGGGCGTAAAAGGGGTAATACGTAAAGGGGGGGACCAACTTAATATTTGATTTATTTACGAAAATAAATATATTAAAAAAATATTTAATAACGGCGTAAAAATATTATATCTATTATTTTAAATCCGTTTACGTAACTTTAATTAATAATTTTTAATTATTTTAATATCGAAAAGATAAATACGTATATCTTATAATAATTAATGAAAAATTGTTATATTTCGTTATAATATAAATTAAATCTATAAGTTAATTTTTTAATAGTTGTTATATAATTAATATTAATTAATTAAAATAATACGTAATAAAATAACGCGTAATAATATAACGTACTACATATATAAGCGAGAGATACATATAAGCGAAAGACTTTTTTCGCCATTTTAACTATCTATCTTTAATCGTCCATTTCTTATTACTAACGTTATAAAACGCCTTATAAAAGAAGTAAAAATAACCCTAGCTATTTAAGTTAAAAAACGAAACACGAAAGTTAACTATAAAAAACTTAGTTCTATTTATAAAGTTCTATATTTTACTTTAATATACCGTTTTAACGATAAATATGCCCGAACCGATATTATTCTTTTTTTACAAAAATTAACGTTAATTAAAAAAAAAATCGATTATCGACCAAATCCTTAATTTAAATACGCGAACGTTTTCTATCCGGTTTTAACATGTTAAAAATATAGCTAATATACTGCTAACCCAGTACGTTACGGAACGCGTCAGAATTAACTGGACGTTAAATTTTATTAAACGGCAAAAAAAACTTTAAACGTATTTAAATCGGAAAATCAATTATTAACGGATCTTATCCGAAAATCCAGAAATATTTTGTAAATAATTCGGACTTATTCGGGTTATAATCGCGAAATATAATATCGTAAAAAAAAATATTTATAATTTCGACGAAATTAAATTTTTAATAAAACTTTTTATAATAACGGATATAATAATTACTAATACCGAAAAACGTAAAAAACTTAAATAAACGTAACAAAAAAAAATAAAAAATAAGTTACAATTATCTAAATTGTTAATTCTTAAAATTAAATTATACCGTTATTTATTATTATAATAAAAAAAATTATCTTAAATCTTAACATCGTAATAACTTATTACTAGCAACCGATTAAAAAATCGCATTAAATAATAATAACTAAATAATAAATAAATTAAATTTAAAATAAATCCAGTATTTTAATAAATATATTCGGATACGTACAAAAAGTTCGAAACGTTTTTTTATTTTCGACGGTTACGAAAACCATTATTCGATAAAATTCGAAAAATATTGCGTTAATTATAATATTATTACGTTTTATATACCCGCGCATTTTTTATACCGGCTTTAACTTTTTAATATATCTTATTTTTTTTATTTTAAAACGCGTTTATTCGCAGTATATCGAAAATCTAATACGATACTATTATACTTATATTATTAAAAAAGATTTTTTCGCCGGCTTTTATAACGCGTTCCAAATTATTATAACGTCCGATAATATTAAATCTAGATTTACGAAAATTGGCCTTATTCCATTCGATCCTAATAACGTTTTTTTTAAGTTTAAAATTCCTTTAATTATACTTACGTTAATTATTTCCCCGTTAACTTCCGCCGGTTTTACTTTCTCGCCTGCAAAAACCCTTAGAAATATCCGTAAAGTAATAAAATAAAAACGTTATTTATAAAAAAAATTAAAAATTATTAAAGTAATTCGTTAATAAAGATATTTAAGTTGGTTAATTTTATAATAAAAGGTTATATGTTATTGTTATATAAAGCCGCTTTTCTCCGGAAAGAAAACGTCTAATTACGCGAAACGAATTACATTATAAGCAAACGTTACAGAACTAAAAATAAACGTCTTCAAAAAAAAAGAACATTTACTATATAAAAAAAACAAGCTTTTTTGGCCCAAGAAGAAAAAAATAATAAAAAAATACAACTAACAGCAAC
>QJNZ01000906.1:0-35470 GCA_004155055.1 Monosporascus sp. CRB-8-3
GTGGGTGGTGGGTGGTGGGTGGTGGGTGGTACATGGCTAGATAGCCAGATAGGCAGAGAGTGAGAGATATGGACGGGGAGCCCCGTGTCGCTCCGTCAGAAGTCGCCCTGGCAGCACAACACCCTCGGGAATCCAGCCTTGCGAACAGCAGCCTTTCAATTCCAGCCTGATTTCAATTATACACACGTCCCGCCTCCTCATAAGTCATATTATTTAGTTCTTTTTTTTCACGCCATCTGACCTAGTCATTCTCCATTTCCCCTTACCGAATGTCTCGATTCAGATGACGGTTGGTCGTCGAGTCGCCTGACTTGTCTCTAATCCCGCCAATTCCTCTCAATTGAGAGACTCGTCGCCTACACCCACGTCCACGCCCACGCCCACGCCCACGCCTACCGCTTGCTCGCTCGCTCTCATCTTGATAACGAATGGATCAGCCGGCGACGAAGAAGAGACGGCTGGCGCCCAAGATTGACGCACAGGCGAGCCCTCCTCAGCCTCAGGCATTTCCACCTGAGCCTGTACGAATCTCCAATTCCCTAAACCTCAAGATGTCGATGTACAATGGCTGATTGTGTTGTCGGCGCAGCCCCCCCAGCATTACCAGGTTCAGGAGCTTGCCCCACCGCCTCCGGAGAGACATGAGTTCGAGTCGTTTGCGAGACATCTGCAGGATGCCGCAATGCTTATATATCGACAGACCCAGAAGTCGCCTTATGCTAAAGTATCCGTTCTCCTTTTAAGATGGGAGGGCGATAGCAGTGCCGAGCAAGATATCGACGCTCTTGAAGCAGTCTTTGGTGAACGATATAATTACCGCACTGACCGGTGGAATATACCGACTGTTCCCGACCCGAGCATTAAGCTAGGCGTGCGCGTGGCCTCGTTTCTCGAACATGCCGGACCCGATCATCTTTTGATAGTATACTATGCCGGCCACGCATCTGTTGGCGAAGACGGTCAGGTCTTCTGGGCGTGGTAGGTAGATTCATGCCAATTTCTCTCTCCGTGTCGGTGTGCGCATGTGCGTAGGCCTGTTCTGACATATGATCAGCAACACGAGGGAAGACGCCGTTAGATTCCGATGGAACAGCTTCCGCTGTTTATTTGATGAGACGCAGTCCGACATGCTCTTCCTTCTCGACACCTATGCTGCTAAGGAACAACCATTTCCCTCCGGTAACAACATAAAACAAGTCCTTGCTGCCGGTGATTTTGAACAGAGCGGCCGAGAACAGCCTGGCGCACGCTCTTTTACGGCTCATGTTGCAGACGCTTTTATAAAGTTGAGCACCGGCAGACGTTTCACGCCGGAGCATCTATACGAAGAGATTGCCTTGCAAAGACAGCACGAATTAGTTCATGCTTCTGGGCTCACGAACGGAGCTAGTAAAGCTCTTTCTATTGTTGATAAGTTACCTATACTCTATAAACTGGCTATGGGGAAAGGCCAAAGCATCAGTCTCAATCCTCTTCCCCCAAGTTCGGCCGCTCATATGCAGCCGCCCTATCTTGCAACTACTACTACCACGGAAGCAGAACAGCTTAGGTTCTTACGAGAAGAGAACGCCATACATCCTAGCAGCGTTACTGACATAACATTTGACGAACCGAGAGTGTTGGTGTGTACGACATTCGTAGGAGAAGCTAGTCCCGACATGTCCTCATTTAACCACTGGCTGCAAAATACCCCTGCTATTGCTTCGAAGATTACGGTGGAAGGCATGTTTCTGGGGCCACCGACCATGCTGTTGATATCAATGCCAGTTCCTGTTTGGAACGTGGTACAGCACGACAAGGTCTGCTGCTTCCTAGGCTACGTCAATTCACACAACATGACGCATCTATACGACCGCCTTGTAGGGTCCATGTCGGTTCCAAAGGCGTCGGCGAAGGACGTCGAGGATGGACGTATGCTTCTTGAGGCACGAGAAATAGCTACGAGTACACCAGTAATGCACCGTCACGATTATCTCCACCGGGATCCTGGCCATGTTCAGGTCCATCCCGAAACGCCGATCCGTTCGGAGGGCAAGGGAAGAGCCGACCCCATTGGTCTACCGCAATCGTCTGTGTCTACCGGCTTCACCTATGTGAACTCGACTCCCGGCATGAGCATAGTGAACAAAGACGAAGTTGAGGACTCGGCTGAGATGCAGGAAGCAGCCGAGCAGCTGAAGGCTTTGAGCCATGTCCGGCACTTGAGCGATGACGCTTCCGCCGCGGCTGCACGTGCTCAGTCCTTGGCTGCAGATGCAACGCCGGATGTCAAGCGCGAGGAGAGATTATCCCATGAAGTTAACGAACCTGGTGCGAACGAGACGCCTCCTAACGCCGAACATGTGACACCGTCTTCGCGACCGAAGCCGAGACGGTCCCTGCAAAAACAGCCTCCGAAACAGGAGACACGCTGTAGCCATTGTAGCCATGCGCCCTTCAAAGACTCTTCGTCATTACGGAAACACATCGCCGCTGCTCATACTCGGCCATTTCCTTGCGCTTTCGCGTTCGCTGGCTGCACTAGCACATTTGGTTCTAAGAACGAATGGAAGAGACACATTTCTTCGCAGCATCTGTGCTTGACGTATTATCGATGCTCGTCATGCCCGCAAACCACGGCGGAAGGGAAAGGCAACGAGTTCAACCGCAAAGATCTCTTCACGCAACATCTCAGGCGGATGCACGCTCCTTTCGCAATCAAGAAAGCTATTGCCAAAGGCGATAGTAAGCTGCAAGTGGAATGGGAGTCACATGTTAAGGAGATGCAGCAATCCTGTTTAGTCATCCGACGGCAGCCTCCTCAGCGCTCGGCTTGTCCAAAGCCGGACTGCGCCAGCGTTTTCGAAGGCCCGACGTCCTGGGACGAGTGGACAGAGCATGTCGGTAGGCATATGGAGAAGGGTGAGGCGTCACGGCTTGGCGTTGATCGCTTGTTAGCCAAGTGGGCATTGGCCGAGAACATCATTGAATGGAAGGAAGACGGCGAATATCGACTGTGCAGTAACAATACCAGCAACGGGGAAAAGGAATCGAACAATCAAGCGGCAGGGTACCATTCGGACGGGAACAAAAGGGACCAAGAAGACCGGACAATAGTGGCGGCGAGTACGATAGTGGAGAAGATGGACGTGGATGGATGACATACCCTTCCGGAAGGCGCAACAGTACTTCGGGCTCGCGGGGCCTCTTTATGCTTAGCAGCGTTTTGCATGGAGTACGGGCAGCCCGGCTTGTGTTATTTTGGCCATGACCGGTACGACTTTACTGACGATGACCTTAGTTTTTACTGGAATGGGATGTTTGTAGACAACAGGGGTAGGTGGCAACGATCGCGAAATGCTTTTCCTTGGCAGCACAATATGGATCGTGTACGGATACCTACCCACTTCTATACATATATATGCCCCTTGCAGGTAGACTGGGAGCATCGAAAATCTGGATCGGGAAGCATGGAAGATGATAAGCGTGTCAGTATCCGTCTTAGCAATGCGTCCCGAGTCCGCTAAGGTAGATCATTGAGTTGACGAGACTAGATGCTGAAGTAGGTATCTGATTAACGAGCCTTCGACCTTTCCGTGTTCTCGGGGGATGTGTGCCTCTAGAGGCGTATATACCCATATTCTACTATATCGAGATTATCAGGTAACACAGAAGATGAATGTACGGTCTAATCGTATTCAGCATAAATTATCCTGTCGTAACGGCTCCCAGGATTCCCCACCCAGCCAGCTAGCACCTACCGCCCGTGATGGCGTCCCACGCTCTTGCTCGCTTCTCACGGGCAAGGCGGTGGTTACGCGGCGGCTCATGGAGATGACACGCGGCCCGCCCCTTTACGTTCGGCGATAACCGAGTTCATCATCGTTATCACTGTCGTCGTTAGTTCCTACGTAGGACATTGTTAAGTCTCAACCTGGAAAGGAGACGTATATCAGAAAGGTACCACCTGCCTGCTACCCGTAAAACTTTGGAGGCAAGCCCTACTTGATCCCTGTTCTTCCCATCGATACCACACTGAGATAACCTCCCTGGAAAGAACGACCATTTCCCACCGATTCACTGCGGTCTGAGGTTCTGGGCCGACATATTGCAGTTCTGTGGCCGAAAACTTCCATCCACATACCGAAAAAGAGATCACACCACGTACGGGAAAATCAGTCGCTTCAGACACTCCGTCTCGTCTCGGATTCATTTCATATTATGCTTTTTAGACATTAACCAATATGTATGGGCTCAGATGTTGATTAGAGTTTCAGACCTGAGCATCAGGTTTGTGCATGTCACCTTCTTTTCTCTTCAAGCATCCCTCGTCGTGGCATTTCTGACTAATTAGAACTCATCGTAGCTACTTCTCAACGGGAGAGCCATTGAGTAAGCCAAGGCAAGGCTCTTGGAGGCTCAAGTGCAATGGGTTGTCAGGTGTTTGTTCCTTCCAATCCGTCTGCAATTGACCACTGGAGCTTCCCTCTCGGGAATGTTGGCTGAAATTGGGAGACCCTGTGTCCTTACTACGCCAAGGATTATCCCTCTCCTTCTATCGACGAGTTCATATCAAAAGCACTTGACGTTGACGGGTGGACTGGTCATAGCATCACACATGGTCCCCAACCAGGAGGACTTGGGCAGATACTTTTCGAGCGAGTCGTTACAATCAGATTCAGAGTCCTCTCATCGACGGATCTCTGGAAGTTTTTCTTGCCTTGCAAGTGTCGACCCCAACCACGAAAGAAATAACCCACGCTGCTTCTGCTTATTACGAACCGGTCAAGTCGAGACATAATCTACGCGTCCTCAGAATGGCACCGTCGAAAGAATTCGTTTCGACAGTGCAGACCAGGGCACCAACAACCCGTCCCCTAAAGCTGCTGGGGTGCTGCATAGTTGCAATGGCGGGATTCGGAAAGCCGCATGTAGCAAAGGCGTTGTTGTCGTTGCAGACGCTCTTCAGTAACCTAAGGCCATGGAGCTGTCCGGAATCGGCAATGCGGAGTTCTTGGAGAAGCATAGCATTGAACCTATCGTGGATCTTCCAGGAGTCGGAGAGAACGTTTATGATTGCCTCATCGGCAATATCGGCTTCGGGGCAGCAGATCAGCTAAAAACGCTAGACCCTCTCATCCTAGAGCCAACCGTGCAAGCACAAGCAGCGAAGGAATACGCGGGCCACCAGACAGGCCCTCTCACCTCGATGGGAGTGTATACATACGCATACCTCCCTGTCATTGGACACCACTGGGGTGAAGGCCGGGAAAGGTTGAGGAAGCTGCTTTTCGAGAATGTTTCCGTTTCGGGTGGTTGACCTGACCAAGCTCGCGCCCAGGCCTACTATAGAGTGGCCTTGGTCACTCTGCTTGACCCGCAGGAGGCTTCTGGTGTGTATCTTATCTTTTATTCATCGGACCGTGGGACGGCCCAATTGAAAAGCACGACAAGACTTTGAGTCTTTGCACCATGCGTTCCCAGCGCCTCTCTCGTGGTAACGTCCACATCAGAGCAAAGGACACATCAACTGCTCCTGTTATCAACCCCAATCACCTATCAAACCCCCCGGACCTGAATCTATTTGCAAAGCATATGCTTTAAATTGAAACAATTGCCCGCTCCCCCCCGCCCGGGACCAATTTACTTAACCATCCGGTCATCCACCAGGATCCGGCTTCGAACCTCACCGACCGCCGACGGCTCAGACGTCTGTAAATATGAAAGGAGAAAGAACATTCCCTTCTGTAGAAATTTCCATCCCGCAGCTTCCCATACCAAGGACTTCAACTTCTTCCCCATCTCGACCGTACACTGACCCTACAACAGGCCTAGTGTCTAAGCTTCCTCCCTCATGGATACCGTACGCACAGCTGATGGGCATTCATCACTGGCGGCATTTACGCTTTCTAATTCCCCTATTTGATTTGGTTGATGTACACCACTTGCATTGCTCTTGAAATTCCGAGGCCGCTTGCCCTCTTGAATGTAGTCGGCCTTCTCCTCTCCTTCAACGTCGCCTTGGGTGGTGTCTGCACCTGGAACGACAACGTTTACCAGGGCTTCGACCGGGGGGTTAAGCGCTGTCAGCATCGATCCGTGGCCCGCGGCGCCATCTCGACTACCCAGACTCATATCTTTACTTTGGTACAGCTGATTCTGGGATATCCGTTTTTGACACTTTCCCGACCGCTGTACACTTCACATGCAAGTCACCGTTGTTCCCTTCCTTGTGTATGCACTTATGAAACGCATTACCTACCATCCGCAAGTCATCCTCGGCTTCCTCTTCGTCTCGGCTATCCCCTTCAGTATCACTGCCCTGGAAATAGAGCCGCTTGGCGATTATACAATGTCCACGCTAGCGCTTTTTGCCGCGACATCTTGTGGACTATCACCTACGACACCATCTACGCACACCAGGATATCGCAGGCGACGAGAAGGCCGGCGTCAAACGCCTGGCAATGTGCCTCAAGGACCGCACCAGGCTCGTAGCGAATGTACTTGGGGGTTGTCCAAATTTCGCTCCCTGGGCTGCACGGCCTTCGGGCAGGATTCGGCGCTATTTAATTTGTTGGTACCGTAGGCGGTATTGCAGCCACCACGGCGTACTACATTTATGATGTGGATTTGAAACGGCGGGAGAGCTGCGGGACTTGGTTCCATGGTCAGTTCTGGATCCTGGGGGTATGCATTCGTGGCCGGGGATAGTGGTGAATATGTCATGAAACTAAGGGCGCGAGCTCCGGTCCGGGTGTAGGAATACGACATATATAGCTAAATAAGTTTGAACCAAAAACGGTTCGAGCGCCCACCTTTCGGAGTCCAACACCGGGAACCAGATGAGGGGGCTATTGAGTGTTCTTGAAGACTTACCTCAGTGAGCTCATGTCCCTTCCGGCTCGTTCATCCAAATTATTCAAGTACTCATCCTACTTCGTTTTCTTCTAGCCAATCAAACTACAAATTCGCATAACGAACCAGCAATGCCTAAGTTGCAATTATACCAGGAAAGCGTCCTTTTGGTCTACCTGGAGAGTATCTAATTACACAGTGTATCTAGAGTGCATTACGTCCCATCTGCAGAAACGCAGGATGCGACCTTCCACTCCTCCGAACATTCTTCATGGCACATACCCACTGAACAAGGCGCCAAAGGGCCTGGCAGTTTCTCACGCCTACAACCGGTGTCTCGTAGGACAAGAACGCCACGGCAACATGTGATATAATCACCCCTGCAACTCGGCGATCGGCGCCAAAGGCGGGTGCCCCGCCTGCTGCGGCTGGCCGTGTCCACTTGGTGCGCTGGATAGCTCGGAGACAGACGACTGCCGCTGATTGCTGTAGTCCCCGTGGATGCGCGGATCGTATGCCCGATATCTTTGCTGGGGGGCGTGTTGCAGCTGCGTCCAGGATGAGTCGGGACACAATGTCATGTTTGACGGCACGCATGGAAGTTCGTCGGCGGCCAGCTCCGACTTGAATCCCGTTATCGACGGGCTAGTGGAAAGGGGTGCGTAGGCCGACGTGCTCCGCTCGGTGGTCTGAGGAGGAGCGGGAGACTGCACGGCGTGGTCCTGTTGTCTTCCGCCCTTCTTCTTCCGCTTACAGAGGAGAAGAGCTAGGTATATGATGCCACCGATCAGAAGAGCTCCCACCACGGCCCCAGCGCCAAAGCCTGCCTTGGTGCTAAGGGAAAACTCCGTGTCAGGAGTCGCGGACGATGCTGGGGTCAAAGTAGCCGCTGGAGATGGCGAGAAGGCGCTTTGCATAGTCGGGGCCTGGCCTGGGAGATAGGCGATAGTCTCGCCCGGAGCTGTCGGCAGGACTGCGATGGTACTCAGGCTGCCCATAAGCAATATCTGATTATTGTCGAGACAGTCACACTGGGTAGGTTCATCCTTTGGTGACTTAAAATCAGTGCCTTTGCAACCGGACCAGGTGTTACTATTCCCGCAGCGCCAGAGCATGACCCATTCCTGGGATGCGTAGTTCAGTTTCCCGGGGCAGGAAGGATGGCTATAGGTGGGGTCCGTGCAGCCGGCAATGTAGGTGATATCTCCTACGAATTCTTTGTGAGCATGTTCTATTTGGTTGAGCTTTTCTCTTCCTTATTATGGTGCTTACGCTTAAAATTGTAACAAGCATTACTTGAGAGACACCGGTCGCCGGAGCTGCAACATGCGAAATGCGAATTGAAAAAACCGGCGTTGCCGCATGGCATGAACTCGCCGTTAGCTTCCGTGTCCCTGCTTCTGTAGCAAGTGCCATTAGGCATCAGGATTTCTTCGTTGCCCATGATTGGAAAATTCATCAACTGTAATAACAGAAACCGGTGTTGAATACCTGAAGGTGGGAAGGGAAACGGTAGTAGTGCGAGGGGAGGAAAGCGATGGTGGAAAAGTGCACACCAGGCAATCTAGACTTGGCTGGGATGCTCTTAATTGTGCTCTGGCACTTCACCCCGTGCCCTCAGGTCCTATTGGTTGCAAGAGCGTGATGTTAGGAATCATTGGATAAATGTTTTCTTCTTTGCTTGCTGAAGTAATTTGAACTAGCAACAGAGACGAATCGTAGGTACGATGGCACGCTGCTTAAACGTGATTCATGATAAGTTTAACGTACGGATGATGGTTCAAGTGGCCTTTCCATGATTCATCCTTCACTACATGATACGTTGAATTACTTCGTCTGGATATACTCAGCTCCACCTTTGTTGAGTATGGATGCTGGCTGAAGAATGGCACAACTTCCAAGAACGCCTCAGTCAGATAAGGATAGCCCCTAAAGGATAGCCCCTAAAAGACAGCCCCTATAATCATGCATATGGTCTTCCCCTGCGAATTGGGCCAATAATATGATCTAAGATGGCTGCTTGCTGCTTCGTCACTTCTGCAGCAATTAGGACGGGGTCGTATTTCGGTCGTTGCCTTAGTATTACGACTTGGTGGCAAGATGCTAATTTAACGCCTGTGTGCTATTCACAGTGTGACTCACAGGCCATTGTAATAATGTATGGTTGCACTTGACCCTCGCGACCTCGCTTAAGGGTAGTGCAGAAAGGAGACTGGGCGAATACTGGGGTATTTCCTTAGGAATGAGCCACCCATCAGCACAGTAACCCCTACCTTCGTGGGTATACCTGCGCAGCTCGCCCTTTGAAATGGACCACTAACAATCAGCACCGAAGACAGCAATAACGAGCACGCTTCCGGAGAGCACAGGTTCATTTCACCCCAGAACCATCCAATCGCACGCGACAACCCAGCTCCCCAGCCCGCTAAGCTCAACCTCCCACATAGGGCCCGCGATCCCCACCACGGCGCCCCTGCCGACCTCGTTCCGCCGCGCAAGGCCGACGAGCCTGCCCTGGCCCGCGAGGACGAGCTTGGTGCCGTGTTCGGGTTCGTCTCCGTCGCCGCCGGCGCCCCCCGATCCCAGCATCTCCCCCTCGCCCAGCCCGTCCCGCACCCGATGGCCGCTGACGAGCACCCCCATGCCGGGCGCCACGCGCACGTCCTCGATGACGAGCCTCGCGGCCCATTCGCCTTCTTCCCGCCTCTTCATCACCCCGATGCCGGCCTCGATCCCGACGAGCCAGTCCCGGACCTCGCCCGCGAGCCCACCGGGCGCGTACTTGCTGCTAGCCCCCCTGCGGTGATGGGGCGAGAACGCGTCCGGCAGGGGATCTCGGCGCGGCGCCTCCGTCGCAGGGAGATCGGGCTGCTTGAAGCGCGGCGCCTTATGGAATGTCGGCTGTTGCTGCTCCGCCGCTGCCGCCACCGCCAGGGTGCCCCTAGAGTGGTTGTAGGAAGGCGGGAGGAGGACCGTGTCATCGTCTTCATATCTATCCTCATCTGTCCTTAAATCGAGATCCGGGAGCGACGAAGACTCAACGTCTCCGTTGTCTCCAGGCTGCTGCTGCTGGGAAGCGGGGCCATCGTCATCGTCTTCTTCCTCTTCCTTTACGCTCACCTGCGACGACTCCTGGATGCCAACGTCGGAGATAATGGACAGGCGTCTCCGCTTAGGCGAGCGGACCGGCAGGTCCTCGTCGTCGCCATCGTCACTCTCCACGTTCAGCTCCGGGAGGGGCGGGGATGACTCCTGGATGAGATCCACCTCGGAGGGATCGTCGTCGTCCTTCCGGAACGGCGGCGAGCTGTCGATCACGTCATCGTCGGCGATGGTGACCTGGGCCGCCGCGGCGCCCCGCTGCTGCCGCCGGCGGAAGGTGCCGGGCGGGGCGGGAGTGGACGAAGTCGGCGGAAACGACGCGCGCGGCGTGGAGTGGAGCGAGAACCGCGGCGTTGCCTGGAACTGCTGCTTCTGCTGCTGCGTTCCGCCGCTCTGCAGAGGGGGGGGCCTCGGGGTCTCGGTCCTACTACTGGGTTGTTGATGGGTTGCCGCAGACCTCTTGGGCACCAGGAACCTATGAGGCGTCGGGGTCTGGGGAGATTTCGTCAGTAAGACTTGGCGTGTCTTTCAGGATAGTAGGCTTTGCTTACAGCCGGTGGGGGAGCCATTGCTCAGTCTACTAAGTGATGCATAGGATCATCGGATCAGACCGGGCTGCCCTACTGAGCTTGCGCGTGAGGAGGTTAACTGCAGGACGCGATAACGCTATGGAAGGAACCTGCATAATTGGCTTTTCGGTATTTGGATTAACAAACAATCCTTGATTTATGAGTCCCGAATCTGGGAGTTGTGATGGCAAGGCCGATGGGTGTGTAGTCCGGATAATGTGTGAAGTGCACTTCGTAGTCCGTATAAAGAATGGAGAAATTGACCGTGTTTGATGAGGTAAGTACGGGGTGAGTGGGGCCGGAATCCTGTGACACTTTTTATGAATGAGGCTGATGCGCTAACGCCCCCCGACTCGATAAAGGCTCCCATGGATAGATAACTTGAGCTTGGAAGAGCTGCAAATAGCGTCAAGCACTCCATTAAGGCCCTAAATATGGGCTAAATATTTCAAACAGCCTGCTCTCGGACCGTAAGGCTTGGTACTTGTGTAACATCTGAGATTGATTCCTTGGCCAACTCCCACCAACACCCTAAGAACCATGACCATATATCCATGACTATACCGATATCCATGAACGCTTATGCCGAATGTGACACCGGAACACCGAACATTCCGAGACCATGAACGTCACCAGTAGCCTAACAGACCCGGAACTGCGATAATACACAACTGGGTCGACCATCCATCTCAACATCCAGAAATACGACCGCCTACTACTCAAACTTGCCGGCGCCGAACAAGCCGGTGACGACCTTCTTCTGGCCCTCGACGCTCTTCCACTTCCTCTTCTCGCGCCTCTTCTCCGCCTCGGCGACCGCGGCCCTCCTCTCGTTCTCGCGGGCGAAGTAGTTGATGCCGGACCCGCGACCCGCCGTCTTCTTGAGCTTGGCGTCCTCGGCGCCGCCGCCGCCGCTAAACCCGGCCTTGCCCGAGGCGGCGAGGCTGCTCGCGCCAGTGTTGGCGATGCCCACCGACGATGAGCTCGAGTTTGAGATCAGCGAGTTGGTGGTGGCCTTCCTCAGCAGCGCGGGGACCTTGAAGGCACCGCCGCCCGCCGCGGCGGTCGCCGAGGACGCCGCGAACGCGAGCCGCGACGAGTTCGATAGGTTGGACGAGGAGTTGCGCTTGAGTGCGATGCGGTCGACGACGGTGAAGTTGGAGGATCGCCTGTTCTCCTTGTTGACGCCGGCGGGCAGGCGATCGTCTTCACCTTCGCTGTCCGAGCCGGCTTCCGTGGCAGGGACGGCGGACCCGTTGGGCTCGTCTAGCAAAGTCGACAATGAACGTTTGACTTCGGTCAGTGATGAAGGTCGAGGGACGTCCCCGATGCGCCGAGTTTGAGGCGCAGGCCGAGAGGCATGGTCGTCCATGCGTGTGCGCTTCCGGCCCATGTTCGTCGGTTGGCTGTCCGGAATCGCCTCTTCCTGCTGCTGCTGGCCTTCCTGTGGTTGACTTTGACTCTCACTGTCGTCGGTGGTGGTCTCGAAATTCTCGCCGAAGTCCCACTCGTCGTCGCTGTTCCTGTCCTCTATACTCTTGAGGAAGGCGGCGTTCCGCGGGTTCTCGGCTATCTTGCCGATGCGCTCGTCTGCGAACAAGGCCTTCTGCATCTTCGCAAACTGACGCCTCTTCATGCGACGCTTGGCCTCTCCGCCATCGTCCGAGTCGGACAAATCGAAGTCGTTGCCATCACCACCTCGCCGCCGCTTACGTAGCATGCCGGTTGTGATATCTCGGAAGAGCTTGTCGACGTGGGCGGCATCTGCTGCACGTTCGCGATCGCTGATATGTGTTAGTTATCCCCTCGTCATGGGAAGGCAATGGAGAGAGTACTCACGCAAAGAAGCCGGCCAGTTTTGCCTCGTCAGCGTCATTGCCAGCAGTGTCATCAATCATCTCTTTAGCGAGCTCTTCGTCATCCTCGCTAGAATCCTCGCCATCAGCACCACCAAGACCGGCGTACTCATCCTCGGACTCCTCGGCCTCTTGCTCGACCCATTCCTTAGCTTCACTCATCTTCTTTTTGAGTTTTTCCTCTAGGCGCTTCTTTCTTTTCGCTGCCTTCTCCATAAGTTTGAAGGCGCTTCGGTCGACATTCTCCGTATTCTCATTGCCCATCACAATAACTGCGTTTGAGACTGTCGCCGAAGGAGCTGCACTCGGGCTTCCTGGGATCTCTGTCAGTGGCAACGATGTCGTAGACATCGAAGCCTCGCGTCTCCGCCGCAGCTTGCCCGTCCTCCTGACAAGTGGCGAGTCTTGGATATTCTCCTCAGCGCGTGCCCCGTCTAACATCACTGTCTCAATTGTAGAATGTGGCGCTTCGACGAATCGCTGTTTCAAGGGGGTGAAGTTCTGATAGCCGCCATCCTGCGTGGGATCGATCAGTTCTGAAATTTGCGTGCTGTCCATTTCCATTAAACTGTCAAAACCGTGACCCTGTGACTGAGAGAAGTGCAGTTGCACGCCTTGTGTCTGAGTCTCGCGTCCCTGCGTTGTGGCAATCTGCTTGGGTTGACTGTCAGGAACATTGTCGTCGGCCTGAGATTGCCCGGCCTTTGCAGAAAATTGCGAGTCAGGGAAGTTATCAAGGCTAGGCAGGAACTCTCGCGGAGCTGCGCTGGCTGGGCCGGCTTGGCTGTCGTCCATAGTTCCCGCAAATATTTGGGTTAATCCGAGACCTGCGGGAGCTGCGGCCGCTATGGGAAGCCCGGGAATAAATGTCTTCGTAGCTGAGCGCAGGACGGAGGTAGGCACCTTGGGAGAATCGGAATTCGGGGCAGACGGTGACTTCGGATGAATTTTCTTCCGCTGTGGTGTGGCTTTAACTTGGTCGTGGCTTTGGTCATCGTCATCGTCATCTGAGACGATATGAACATGCTTCTTGGACCTGCGGGACTTGACTGCTGGAAGCTCGTCTGCTTCATCATCCGGGGCCGCCTCTGCATCCTCAGTAGTGCTCTGTGGTATTTCTTCCTCCCCGGAGTCAACGTCTTCCTCTGCCTCATCTTCGAGCATCGGGTTGGTCGCCGGCTCATCGTCATCCACGGCGTCTTGGCCTGAATCTTCACCTTCCTCTTCGGAACCGGAAAGTTCAATCTCAGCGGGTTCTTCTTCACCGCTATCCTGAAAGCTATCGTCGTCACTGTCGTCCCAGCCCAAGGGGTCGGCCTCGCCATGCTCCTTCTTTTCCTTTCGGGCTTTCTTTGCTTCCTCGCGCTCTCGCTCCATTATCTCTTCAACCTCCTGACGCGCCCGAGCAACGATATCCTCGACTTCCTCCCTTTCCCGCTGCCGCTCTTCCTCGGTTTGCACAGTGATGCCCTTCGAGCGGAGGTACTCGAGCCGGCGCTCTCGCTCGAGCTTCGCTTGGGCTCTGGCGCGCTGCTGCAGAGACATCTGGAGCTCGCCAGCAGTCATAGATGGTTTGACTTTGCGCCCCCTGGAAGGCTCTTTTGGAGGTGAGGAAAGGTTGGCAAGACGCCGGAGAGCATTCATCGACTTTGACTCTTGTTCCTTCTTAGTGGGTAGTCGGTTGAAGATGGTGTCAACCTTGCTCTTCCTTGCGTCTGTGATTTCCAGCTCATCATCTGAATCTATCGTCACGAGATTTGCCTGCACAGGGGGGAACTTGACTCTGACTTGACGCTTCGTTTTAGCTTCTGCAGGCTTTGCAGGAGAAGCAACAGCTTTCCCTTTACCTTCCTCGTGCTTCTTTGTTTGAGCCAGTGCAGCTGCAATGTCCAGCAGCTCATCACCCTCGTCCTCCTTTGTCGTTTTGAGGCTATTTTGGCCACCAGCCGGAGCGGTAGACGCAGGTTTGAGGTCATTAGGAGGAGGCGGCGAGCTCGGAGGCGTTCCAGCATCTCCCATCTCGACGTCTGTCTGTTGAGCTGATACTGGTGTTGATGGGCGGCTCGAACTCGCTGGCTTATTCTCCGCTGCCGCTCCCTCAACTCTGAAGTTGAAACGTTCAAATAGCGATGCTTTCGATATCTTCTTTTTCGTCTTGGCCTCGTGGGCAAGTTGCAAGCTCCGGCTCAGTCGCTGCGTCTCTCGGTTCATCTCCTCCAAAGCCTTCTTACTAGCCTTTCGGGCGGGTCGGGAAGTTCCTTGTGTGAGTCTGCGACCCTCATCATCGTCCGTGATATCCGAGACGTCGTCGTCATCGATATCCGAATTTGCCGGCATAGTTTCAGCCATTCGCTGAGCGCGCTCCCTCTGCTTGCGAGCCTCTTCAGCTTCCTTGGCAAGTCTCTCCTCCCGCTTCCTGGCGACGAGCGCTTTGAAACGATTGCTCTTTGCTAGGTTTGCGGGTAGCTCATCCTCAGTATCTGATGTAGTCCCCGAACGACGGGATGTAGTGGACCTAGCGGACGGTGTGACGAAAAGGCCGGGTGATGGTGGCTGATCCGCATCTGGTGCGGGTTCCGGGGTTCTACTACGTGCTGGTCGAACTATTCGCCGGCGGGGCAAAGCACTGATATCGTCTTCATCGTCTTCACTTCCTCTTTGCCCATCCTTGTCGTTGCTTGCATTTGACTCGGTACCCCGCTGCATTAATCCTTTTGTTGCGTTTGGCGCGTCATCCGGTGTCTTTGGAGTGTCTTGAGCTTCCTTCGCGGTACTGGCTTGCATTCGAGCTGCAAGGCGGCCGCGTGGTCGAGTGATCTCTTCGTCCTCCGAACTGTCGTCTCCATCCCCACCGTTCTGCGTGGACCTGGTTTCCTCCTTTGAGGCGGTAATCTTTTCCGCCGATTTAAATAGCGTATTCACATCAATTGGACCTGAAACATCATCGTCAGAGTCCCCGTCTACTGCGGCCAGCATCGCCTTGAGTTTGGAGCGAGGAGATAGCCCTGGCGATGCTGGCTCGGACGCGTTGCCGCCCGCTGGGGACGGGGAGCGAGTGGAAGCCATCTTGGCTCCTAAGTGCTAATAATTTGGAATAGTCCGAAATGAAATAAAAAGCCTGGGAGTACTCTCAAGAGAACATTGTATTCAGAAAATGTAGATAATGTGTATTTGAAGGTGGCGGTAAGGAGTTGACAATATCGGTACGCTTTAAGTGGTGGGGAGCGCGTAAATGCGACGCGCGAAACGCGTCGAGCTCCATTTCCGCTCATGCAGTTATCCGGAACAATAGTGGAGCGGCGGAACGTAATACAATATGTACATGGGCGCAACGATGAAACCCTGCATAATTTATGTATATGTAGAACTACTACGAACATTACCATTTGTGTCGTTCAGAATTATAGTATGGACAGGACTCAGTAGATTCGCTTGCGTTACTATCTATTCTGGTGGTTCATGCAGCTAGCCGGTGCAACCAAGACCCCGGGTGATCAAGCTCCGTATAAGGCATGAAGCGCAGCGGTGGATTGCACATTTTAATTACGATACGAGCTCGGGAGGCAGGCAATCGTGGAAGTCACAGCACTCTTCGTAATGATCAATCCGGGAAACGATATCGATTCTCTTATCACTCCTGTCGGGGATTCCACTCAATTTCATCTCCCAGTTTTAAGGAAGAACAAGCAAGGTGTATTCGAATTCCGGCGCTATATTCATAAGCATACACAATACTGAGAAATAAAAAAGGGGTATCTATAAGGCAATAAAGAACACATTCCGCGCCGAATCGCGTAGTATTCCAATCGAACCGCTGAAACGCCGGGAGAACAACCCTTGCCTCCCTGCCTATGCCTATACCTGGTCTTTTTGCGTTGATGTACAGTTGTCGACGTGATGCACCCACCCCCCAGAATCCTTTACGCCTTGGTGTTGATGCTAAATGCAGAATTTGTAAATGCCACTGAAGAGCCTTCCTAAATCAACGCCTTGTTCGCCTCGAGCGTCTAGCCGGTGCAGGAACTGAAGCATTTCTTCCATGACTTTTAAAGTCGGAGATGGTCCATGCCACATTCTAATTCCCTTCACCTCCCTATGGGGACCCGTTTGAAGGGGACCCGGGCAACGGGACAGGAGCTTGCAGAGGAGGACTTGCACAATGTCGGTTCGGTTTAGTTCGAGACCAGACACCGGAGATCAGGTGGTCCCCTGGTTAGCTCGGGTGCTGAGCACCATATGAGAGCGCTAGAGACCGGCACTGGTTTGGTTTTTAAACGCCAACCAGGCATGAATCAAGCACAGCATCAAGTGCCTGCAGGTCGGTGGTCTCTGCACCCTCCCAACCCCCGTGGTCCTCCGTGTCGATGTCCATGGGCTCAGGGTAACTTTCGATACCTCCGATGCCTACATCTTCGAATATGGTCGATTTGTGGCCGTCGATATATGTATAGTCATTCCAGTGCTCCAGCTCGCCTTCCCTATAGTTGTAGATGATCGATTTCGTGACGGCGGGGAAGCTGCTGAGATGGCAGTCGCCGATATCCAGGGCTAGGCGCAAATCGGCGATATCTAGGGGCCGCCGTTCACTTGCCGACTTCGCCTCTATAGGTAGGAGACCACTCTTGTCCCGAGATATTTCGCCCTTGGCGAGTGCACTTTCTTCCCGTCGTAGTCTTCGCCGGTACTTATGAGTCTGTATCCAGGCCGATCCTGCAGCGAACCCAGCATTGCCCGAATCTCCAGGTCCATTGCTTCTGGTTCTTCGAAAGACTACAGAAAGGAATTCTTTGATGAAAGTCTCCGTTGCGATTGTCATAAATTGTGCCGCATCTGGGACGTGGCCGTTTACTAGACCTGCTTCGTAGCACGTGGGTAACATCCTAGATTCTATGCTGCCGATGTCTGGGAACTCTCCTGATTCGATTGCTAATGGTTGCGCATATCGCTTCCGAATCTCCAGGTCAAGATCTACCCGCTTTAGTAAGTCTTATCACGAGGGCGAAGGCTGGCGGAACTTACTCATCTTATTAAGACCGTTCGCACTTGCAGGCACCTCGGAAGGCCGGGCTGACCGTCCTTTGTGGTGATCTAAGAACATACTGGCCATGGCTTCGGATGGATCGTACTGCGCCAGGCGTTAGTCGGCAACTAGGTTCGTATAGATACTTGACGAGCAAGAACCGGAATGCACTGACTTCATTATGAACTAGATCTTTAATCCGCCTCCTGTCCCGGCTCGGTAGCAACATGACTTCCATCTTTAGCCGCCTTTCTGCAGCATCGCCCGTCACAGGTTTTGCGCCGACATTGGCGGTGGGCTTGTCGTTAGCCGAAACCCATGGTGCCAGTCCCTGGTCGGGCATTTCCCTTGTGAGGTTCCCGTATATTGCAGCGAGGAGCTGGTTATGTAAGTGAGTTTTGTCGCCATTCCCAGAAGATAATATGGGGTCAATGCGATCCGAGTATTCGGCTTGGTTTAACCGGCCTACGACCGGCGTCAGCAACTTCTATCATAGCAGGAGGACGAAAACGAGGGTTCCGACACGTTGATGGCGGAATATGCCGGGAATGACCGACCAAGTATGAACTGGGTAGTGGACTCTTTATAAAAAGTCCATTGTTCGGTGCCAATTGCAGATTTCAAAGCAGTGTAAAGAGGCTCAAGGTCGATGCGGGCAGGTATAAGTTGACTCGTTTTGGTAACTTTCTGGGCGGTGGGAGCAGAAACAGTTATGGATTTGAGGATGGGCGTCGATAAGCTAACGGAAGGGCGGCTTAAGGCCGCGGGGTCTATGTCAGGCATCGTGGTATGAGATGGTAGTGGTAGTGATATCTTAAGGGTTGTCGTGATACGTCGCGATGCGGCTGCGACTGGGGCTGGAGCAGCTGGAGTTGGAGACGCGCAAGGTTGGCCGATGCTGATCTAGAGTACCCAGGGCGGAAAGGCGTACGGACAACCAGCACGGCGCAACTCGAAAAATTGGTGTCAAGCCCATTTATCGAGTGCGGCAAGGCTATGCGATTGGTAATTCGAATTTTAAAATGATGAAAATGAAGCCTGGGTGCTGATTATCCGATGAAAATGGCCCTTGATGTGGTTTCTGTAATGGAAGCCCTGAGAGAGACATGAGCCTATGTATGTAGCATGTCGTCAAAAAGCTGGAAAGCGCACCCTTAATCGGTGGCCTGTGCGCCGGAATTAGTGGGCGATGTGGGCCGCTGCAGTAGCTAATGTAGGTCCGTACTCTGTACCTAGGTAGTACCTGACGGCCATGCTCCTATCAGATCGTAGGTAAGGTATCTCCTATGTAGATAGTCCTTTGGATTCCCTTGCTTCCAACAAGCATCGAATTTCAGCAAACGGATTATTCTTTTTTTTTTTTTTTTTTTTTTTTTTTTGGTGTTTATTCACGAATAATCGATACTCTCGGTGCTAAGATCCCCGGTAGATGATAAAAAGCGTCTTGGAGATTGTAGTATCCAAGGTGCCTAATTCTACGTGCAGTTTTACCCCACGACATTGCAATCCCAGTGTCCCGCAGTTCAACCTTCCAAGGTCCCATCGTATTAACTTTCTTGGCCGCGACGCGCTTCCCACCAAGGACCTCTATCGATAATCGATAAATATTAACCCATTAAAGCAACCCAGCATCCGTCATATAGAGAGCCAAACGCGACTTGCTTCGCTTGGAGTGTTGTTTCCTCTGCATCTTGGGCCGGTTTAGTTAGAAGACAATATGCCACAATGTCTGGCCCGTCGCAAACAAACCGTGTCAACATTAGCGTCAACCGCCTCATTTCCCAGATAATACCTGCCGACCCGGATCTGAGTGAGGAAGACAACCGGGAGCGGCATGAGATACTCTTCCAAGAAGTTAAAGAGCTAATTGAGAGGTATATGGTCTCGTTCGATTATAAATCTTGCACTTGTTGACCATGTTACCGTAGTCATACCTCTCCTCCCCTAGCCGATCAGAACCATGCCTCCGATCTCATCAAGCGGAAGCTGGTTCAGACGGATCCCGGCCAAGCATTGCGCTACTCAAACCTGTACTCTCGCTTGCTTGCCTTACCAGTGTTAAATCACAAATGGGCCATGCTGTATCTCTTATATCAACTAAGCGACTCTCAAGACCCCAATGAGCCAGACCCCCTAGCCTTCGCCGAGCTGCAGAGAGAGCGGGCGAGGAGGAGGGAGGAAGAAAGGGGCATGATCGACCCAGTCGACTATCACCCCGACCCGATGAATGACAGTTCGTTCAGGTCGGAGCACTCTACTAACGACTATCGCCCCACTGAATTGCGGGATGTTCTGCAGAACTCCCGTGATACCAGAATTATGGACGATGAGCCACAACATCCCTCCCGAGCACCTCATTCTAGACATCCTTCAACACGCCGAGAGGCGAGGCAGAACGAAGCATCCAGGGACGAAGGCACCGGCCCCGCCAAGAGGGACGTCGCCATCAAGTCTAAGCTCCTAGCTGATAACTACGCCGATATAGATCCCTCGGAGCCAGCACTGTTACGAGATCTTCCTTACACCTTACAAGGCCTATCATCCGCCACGCTTCCTTTTGGCGAAAACTACACCCTCGAACTTCCACAAACTCTTCCTCCTCCGCTCATATGCCTACTTAATAGTCTCGCTGAGCCATCTCTACTCTACCGACAGCTCAAAGACTTTGTTGAGACTCCCGCCCAGGGCCTCCTCGGCCAGAGCCTCAGCGCTGCCATCAGCGACGAGCTCCGCTCGTACCTGACGCTAGTAGCTACCCTCGAAGGCCAGATCCGCCGTGCTCTTTCCACCATCGATGAGAGTGCACCCCGGAGCGGCATTGGCAAAGCTGGCGTAACACTTAAGCGTTGCGTCGTCTGGACCCGTGAAGCAACCATGGGACTAAGGCTCTTGAGCTTGATTTCTGCTGAGTCGAAGACAAAGAAGGGCGGACAGCTCATCTCCCTGATTCATTCATTCTCCTCCTCTCATGGCGACCCGGTCGTCGCCGCTTTCGCTGAACGATTATTAACACCCGTCACGCGTCCTTTCTACGACATTTTAAGGCACTGGATATATGATGGCGAACTCTCAGATCCCTATCAAGAGTTCTTCGTGCAAGAACGATCCCTTGAAGACCAACCAAAGGGCAAATCTGGCTCCACTAATGTTTGGGAAGATAAATACATCTTGGACGCCCAAATGATCCCCTCAATTATTACCATCGACTTCGCGGATAAAGTCTTCCTCATCGGCAAAGCCCTTCATTTCATTCGGCATAGCTGTGGTGATGCACAGTGGGTCGAGTCATACTCCAAGGAATCTTCCAAGGAACTTCGTTATGGAGACACTGCTACTCTGGAATCCTGGATTGACGACGCGTATAAAACCACAATGCGTCGGCTAATGCATCTCATGACCACCAAGTTTCATCTACTGAAACATCTTCAAGCTCTCAAGGACTACATTCTTCTCGGCCAAGGGGACTTCATTGCCTTATTAATGGAGTCGCTGGCCACCAATCTTGACCGACCCGCCGGTGCCCAATACAGGCACACACTAACAGCCCAGCTTGAACACGCCATCCGCGGTTCTAATGCTCAGTATGACTCGCCGGAGGTCCTGCGCAGACTGGACGCACGCATGCTACAGCTCTCACATGGTGATATTGGCTGGGACTGTTTCACCCTCGAATACAAGATCGACGCGCCTGTAGACGTCGTTGTATCCGACTGGGGCAACCGTCAGTACCTCAAGGTGTTCAACTTCCTATGGCGCATAAAACGCGTCGAGTTCGCGCTCTCGTCCACCTGGCGCAAGGTAACGACGGGCTCGCGTGGCGTGCTGCAGACGAACCACCCGACGGTCCAGGAGACCTGGAAGACGACCCGCGGCTTCCTCGCCGAGATGGTCCACTTTGTCGGCCAGCTGCAGTACTACATCCTCTTCGAGGTCATCGAGAGCTCCTGGACGGAGCTGCAGGAGCGGCTGCACCGGGAGGACGCCACCCTCGACGACGTCATCACGGCGCACACCAAGTACCTGGACTCCATCACGCACAAGGGCCTCCTCGGCGCCCGCCGCCGCCGCTTCGTAGCGTCCTCGGCCGCCTCCACGGGGTCCGGGAACGCCGCCACGGCCGTCGCCGAGGAGGACGACAACAGCTACATGATCCAGCTCAGCGAACTGCTGCGCGTCATGCTCTCATACCGCGACTGCGTCGACGGGCTCTACTCGTGGTCCGTGTCTGATTTCACGCGGCGCCAGGAGGCGGACCTCCTGCTGTCGTCCTCCCGCTCCCGCTCCCGCGGGGAAAACCTGGACCACCAACAGCAGCAGCACGGCGAGGGCGACCATCCGCAGAGCGAGTTCCCCGCCCTCCAGGAGCGCCTCCGCCACCTCGGCGACAGGTTCCGCACCAAGCTCCAGATCCTGCTCGGTGACCTCGCCTACCAGCCCGACGTCGACCTCCGCTTCCTCGGCGTCTCCATGAACTTCAACGACGTCTACCAGCCCGTGCGCAGGAAGGCCAAGAGTACGCCGGCCCCGTCCACGGCGGCTGCTGCTTCTGGGGAAAGGGAGAAGAGCTCTAAGGGCTGAGTTTGGGTGGAGGCTAAGCCGAAGGAAAGCAGTAGGGCTTGATGGTCATGTTTTATGTTTGCTACCTGGCAGGGCCCGGGGCTCGCGGGGGGTTATAGTGTGTCAGAAGAAATCAAGTATCATTCGTCCGAAGAAATAGCTCGTGGGGTCCCAGCAAGAAAATATGTCGAAGTCAACTCGCACGGTTTGCCATTCCAAATCATCATACAATGGGCCGTAGGAACAAGGGGTCTTGTTACGTTCCTCCGTGACAATAACAAATACGTCAACGAGAGGGGGGCATAAACTCAAGCCTAAGCTCATACCGGGCAGTCCTCTCATACAAGACGACCAGCATGTCGATGCCGATGTGGACCTGCTGTTCTGCTCCTGACGGATATGTAGTTTCACTTACCTTAATCGACTAGACCCGCTCCCAGCCGCCCAGAGCCTGTGGTGTTCATAAATGCATTTCTGCAGAGAGAATCAATAGGCTCTCACACAACCAACCAAACCCACCGCCCTGTCTGACTGAACCCGCATCCTTAACCCCACGAGCCCCCCTCGCGACCCCAAGCTAATTCAAGAGCCCACACACCTACAATTATCCTCGTACACACTCCTATACCTACCCTCATACTTATCAACAATCCCATACACCGCCACCGCACCACACCACACGAGCCGTCCCCGCCTCTCACGTGGGCGTCAGGATGCGGACGGGCGACGCTTCAGTCGAGATGCCGCACGAGGCTACACCCCTCGCTACCTTCCCAACCCCTCTCGAGATCGAAAATGGACACGGTTCGCCTCCCAGGCTACCTCGTCAGGTCGTTTTTCACCAGATTCCGAGATTCTCCGATGCAGAGCCCAGCTCCGGCATCCCCTCTTCTTCACCTTGGCACACCAGGCTATCGGATTAGATGGCCGCCACAGACGGACCCCTCTGGCTGCGGCCTAACATTGCGCGCGGCGCTATTATGTACATATCGGTTTTGCGAGTCGAGTCGCTTCAAATATTTTCATGTACGCTTCACGGCGCCGCGGGTAACCTTTCATGAAGTCAAAATAGGGGGGGGCTTATATAAGCCACCTACAGGGGTGCACCTGGAGCCAGGTCGGGGCCTTGGTGTGGTCGCACGGCATTGTCCGCTAACTAAAATTTAACACCTCGAAGCAACAACCATCGATCGGAGCCAGCCGAACTGAGAAGTACCCCTTATCTATATTGGCCTCTCTCCTGCTGAGGATGCGTATAGCACAGAGGTACGAGAAGAAAGAGCAGGTATGCCATAAAAGTTTTGTTGTTTCTGATCTTACAAAAGAAAGGCTATCTAGACAGCTCGTATCATATAATCATTCATACGTCCCGGTTCGTAAAGCGTAGACATCCGACCGACCTTTTTGCGCCTCCTTCCTAAGATGTTCCAACAATTCCTTTCGGCCTCGGCGTGGCCATGCCGGACCAGATTAACCATGTGGGGTGCTGTTCTGTTGCGCCTTTATATATCTACAATGTGAACTCCTCATTCCAAGCCAAGCGCCGGTTGAAAGTTCCTTCGGTGGGACATAATCGCGCCCTATTTTATACGCCGTTCCCTCTTCGCCTTATTGGTCCGTAAGCGATCGATACAGTAGCGTAACACTCCATTTCCTCCACGGTAATTTTACAGGCGACTGCGTCTCTCGACAGTGAAGAAATATCTCCACGAGACAGCTGGTAATTTTGAAGCTGAAAACTCGGTTTGGTCGAATCGGAGCCGGGGTATGAGTAGGTGGATAACGACCGAGGTTCAAAGCAATTGCTTGTTCAATATCTTTGAACGCCGATTGCAGCTAGTGACTTAGGCACTCCAGGAAGGGGAAGTGCTTCCAAAGTAGAACCATCGTCCGAACAAAGGAGCAAAAACAAAAGAAAAAAAGAAGAAACAATAAAAGAAAAAAAGTGGTACAGTCGGTAAAAAGTCTTGTAATGCGTCCCCAAAGACGTAAGAACACACCAGTCGCCAAAACTACCGGTATCCCTCAGTATACCTGGATGGACGGCCGCAAATCATAGCAATCAGCGGAGGCTCGACATATCCAGCTGAGCTGGCAAACCAACACATCACATCGATCGAGATGCGCTTCCATATCCAGTATACGTGGAATTCCAGCAACATGCGACTGGCAAACTCGGTAAGTTGAGTTGTTAGCTGCGGAAAGGGGTTTAGACGTCCGTCATTTCGGTGTCGACGGAGTCCGGTTCCAGCACTTCGTCAGCGGGACCCCAATTCCCTTCGAAGACGGTAGCCCCAGCTCGCCGGCGAGTTGCAGTCCAGGCAAGCGACTCTAACTGAAGGAGTTGAGAAACTGTCGGGCGGCACATCGGTTCCGCTGCGAGCATCCATCTCACGACCGTATCAAGAGAGCTTCGGTGGCTCGGGTCCCTCATGAAATCCGGTGGATCTTGTAGCTCGTTCTTCCGTGCTAGTCCAAAGATGTCACCTGAGTGTCGAGTCGCACCTCTCAGGTTGTAGGCACGACGGGCGTTCTTTGTGGCGCTATCACCTCCGAATATGTTGACACTACGCTCAGTCTCATCGACTGGTATGCCCGTAGCATCTCGCAAAACCGTCGTCGAGTCTCGAGTGAGAGTAGGAACCTCGGAGAAGTCGCCTTCTCTCAGAGCCGTCCAGGTTGCCCCGTTCTCAGGTAGTTTGACATTCGCTGCAATCTCCAACATGATAAGTCCAAGTGAGAAAATGTCAGCGGGCTTGTCGATTTCAGAACGGAGCGCCTCAGGCGCCAGGTACTCGCGGTCGCCCTCGAGATCGGGAAAGTTGTCAGCAGGCATTGACGTGGCTAGGCCGAAGTCTCCGATCTTAAGAGTGCCCTCAAAATCGATTAGGATATTCGCCGGCTTCAGGTCAAGATGGACATATCCTGCATCATGTATGTGCCGCAAGCCCTGTCGGAGCTTAGTAACGGAACTCAAGTAGATGCTATCTTGGTACTCACCTGACTTATTTCTAGCATGATCTTCCAGATCCGGAAGTCATCGAGCCTGCCTTTTAGGCCGACGAGAGATAAGAAAACATCAAGACTACCTTCTTCGCAATACTCAGTTTGGATATAGAGGTTATTTTTCTCCTCCCAGCTGTCGATGAGTTGCAAGATATGGTCGCAGCCCTGGAGATTTTTCAAGACGGACACTTCGCGGAGCCGGAGGGCCCTATCCTTGTCGCCTTGAAATGGGAGAGATAGTTTCTTGACAGCGAAGAATTTACCGGAAGGCGAAGGCGGCGTGCGGTGCGTGGGGGTGCTAAAGAAATTTTGCTGAGCCCTCGCGGCAGGCTTCGCAGATTCTGTGACCTTGTAGACTTGGGAGAATTCCCCCTTGCCTATGTATTCTACCTTCCCAAACCGTGAGACGAGGCCTTCATCCAAGTCACGAGGAGCCATGCCGTTGACTGGCGTGATGGCACGCCGGTCCTGAATGAACGGGAACGTTTCCGCTCTCGTGGTGGGCGTGGCAGGGGGGAATATCGATCTCCGTTCTCCGCTCCAAGGGAAGAGAGAACCATCTGCGTGCTGAGAGATCGATAGGCGACTCGCATCAGGAGGAATGACATTATCCCGAGGAGTACGGGGAGATGCGTTTTCTGCAAACTCCAGCCGATCCATGGGACTGGCTGGAATGACGGAAGTGGTCTTAGCAAAATGAACTTTTGAAGTAGCCTTGACAGAGGGTGACATATGAGTCGTCTTAGAAGGCGCCGGTGTGGAGAAACAACCGCGACCGGCTCGAGTCCGACGGAATGATGGCAAGGAAATAGACGTGGAAGGGGGTGCCCGCTGAGCAGTAGACATCGGTATAACAGAAGCGCTGCTACTAGAAACAGCATGTTCTGGGTCCCGACTGCTGTCGTCACTGCAGGGCCCCTTTAAGGGACTGTACTTACAGCTTGCACCTGATTCTTGCCAGGAACTAATATTCCCAAAAAAGGATGTAGAAGCGGACCTCTGTCGGTTGGTTGTGGGGCTATCATTGGTCAGTTGGTTCAGATTGCTCGAGCTCTCTTCTAGAAGTTGCTGTTTCGTGGGCGTCGGCGGTATGCCTTCGTCAATGCCAGTCATGCTTTCGACGCTGCTCTCATTAGCCTCTGGAGGGCTTCGTCCGTCATCGCTATAAAGGCTAAGTAGGCTACCCTTGCGCGAATGCCTAGAGAAGCCATTGAACAGCACCGGACGAGTCTGTTCGCCGAAGATGTTCTGTGAGCGGGCAGAAGGAGGGTTGAAAGGAGTTGACGGGGTGCCGAAGCTATGCCTAATATGCCGGCTTCGCCCTTTGCCACTTCCTGGCGGGGGAGGGTACGTGTTGAAACCACTTATTTTGTTCTTACACGGTGTGTCGGGGACGACGAATCCGAAGCTTCCATCCCCAGGAGGGCCAAGTTCAGGATTCCGGTTCATCTTAGAGACTAAGCCTGTAGAAGCAAAGGCTCCCTCGTACGGTTTGGCGTGCTTGTAATCTGGGGTGGAGACACTCGCAACAGGGCCTGCTCCTCTGTCGGGCTGCGGCCGCACAGCACCAATCGGTAAGCTCTTAGAGAAATTCATAGGAGCCCTGGGTCTTTCGCTGAGCTGCACAGGAGCGTGTGTCGGAGATTCATCCACCAAGCTCGAGCCAGAAGACGAGGTAGTCATGGCGCGCGAAAGCGGGTGGGGCTGATGCGCCGGCTGAGAAAGCAGGTGCGCGGAGGGATTGGGAAGAGGGCCCTGGTTGAATGGACTATCTCGCTGCGGCGGCGGCAAGAAATGATCCATGGACAAGCGTGGTCGGTGCTTGGCGTTAGGAGTCGCCGTCGCGTCATTGGAAATTTGCGACAGCTGTTGCGCGGCGTGTCGCCGTCCCCATGATGTCCGCTCCGTGCTATGGCGCTGTTGGAGGGTAGACCTCCGAAGGGACCCGGCTCTGCGCGGCATGACAGATGGAGTAGGCGGTACCGCTTGCTCGGAAGATGTAGCGGTGCTCGATCCAGTCCACTCATACTCCCGAGCCGTGTCCTCGTGGATTTCTGGGCTTGGGGAGCCAGGGCCGAGATCAAAGACATTAAAATCGCTTCCAAAGTTGGAAGGACCATAACTGCGACGCTTTGGTCTGGGACTGCCAGAAAATGTCTGGTCAAGATTCATCGTCGCATCACTCCGCTTCAAGGGACTAACTACCGGGCTGGCGGGGATAGGGCTGTTCGCATCGGCGGGCCGTGGCATAGCGAACTGAGATGATGCGCCTGAAATATCCAGGTGCATGCTGTGTCGGTTGGGAGGCTTCTCTGCGCCTTTGCGCGACACCGGGCTACGCGCGCCGAAAACGTTTAGGTTCTCCTGCCCTGAAGCGCCAGATTCCACTGGTGAGGACGAAGACGGCGCGGAGTTGGCGATATTTGAAGTGGCGTTTAAAGCGCGTCTAGGGACAGCCGGGCTTTTCGGTGACGTACGCGGAGATGTACGGGGCGACGTACGGGTTCGCAGAGCAGGTTTCGTCGATGAAGAAGGAATTCCTGGACTCTTAGAGGATCTGGCGGATCGCAGCGATAGCTTCACACTTGGGCGAAATGGCGTGGCGAGCGGTGACTGCGGTGTAGGTGAGTTCGATGACGAGTTTTGGCCGAAGTATTGAGATTGGACACGTCTGAGGGATGGAGAAGATGGCGAAGAGCCAGCGCTAGAACTGCTCTGCGAAGAAGCTGTTCTAACGAGAGAAAACTTGGAAGGGGAGCGGGACAGAGAGCGTCTCAACGATCGCAAACCAGCTTGGACATCAACATGATGCACATGGGTCGGCGAAGGTAATGTCAGTGTCCCTCCACCGTTGGACATTTTTCTCCGATTGGATTCCTTTGGCGAACGAGGTTCGATGGCAATCAGAACGAATGCGCGTGGCGTATGCGACGATAGATATCAAAGTCGGAAGAAGCTGGTCTGCGGAATATGCTCGAGGGGTGTTGGATGTTGATATGGGGCTCGCGATAATCGCATTGACTGGTTGTAGAGACAATACAACCCCGTAGGTTGTTGGCGGCTCTATTATGTTACCAAGTTGAGGAATATAAAATGAACAGAAGGAATTAGTAAGGCGAGGACATCAGGAATGCCAATTTAGGTAGATTAACTGATTGATGATGTAAGGGCGGTTGAAGTTGACAAAGAGAATGAGACGAGACGTTCCTCTAAAAGTAGGGTTGTGGTGACAAAGAGGATGATGATGAAGCCGAAGTAGATATGATGCGATGCGATGCCGTGTATGCGTCTGGTTTGTTTATGCCGTTACGCATTAAACAACATGCTTCTTGCTGGCCGGCTCACTTCCTTTTCTTCTTTCTTTTACTTTCTGTTGTCGAAAGTGTCCCTTCCTCTTTGTATGGAATGCGTGCGACTGTAATTACAACCGCAGCTTGGGTTTCCGAAACCTGTTACAGTTACAGTCACAGTCACAGTCGCCGTTGCTGTCGCAAGTCGTTCTCAGATGAGCAAGTCAGTTCCCACCCACAACACTGATCTGGATATGGACCCGGGTTGGTGCGGGCGTTTAGTCCAAACGTTTAGCGTTGATGTTGACGTTGACGATGGCGTCGACAGCAGCAACGAAGGAACCCAAACATGCAAGATGCAGCAAAAAAGATGCAGATACGATGACAACTGCTGCAACCACCACCAGTCCACTGTCCACAGCCCGCCAACGCAGCGCTTTCCCAAAAATCCCCGTGGGCGCTCTTGAATGGCTGGATATATGGATCAACTTCGCTGTTTGTGGCGATTTCCCGGTTGTTGGACGAAAGTGGGAGTTGTGTGAGTCAAGGCAGCCCGTCGCAAGGGAAATGTCCTTACAAATGAGTTGAATATGCAAATGCGCGAATGGGGGGGGAAGGCGCATTAGTTCAGGCTCGGAAGAGGGTGCATGAATCATCCCAATTGGGGAGAACAACCGCGTTTGTTTATGTCGCGACGCGTCATGTGGGTACTTTCTACTTTATTGGTGGGTACTTCTGGAAAATCCCCCAATCCGCTTGCCTCTAGCCCATCAGAAGTGGGAACAACTTTCAGCGTCGTGCTTTAACCCGCCCACCCTCTGTGTACTCCATATATCTTTAGGTACCTGCTTATGGAGTTACTGTATGGACTTACATTTGCTAAGTACGTTACTTGCTGCAAACCTTCCCAAGCTGATGTTCTTTCCGTAAACCCTGTCGCTCATTGTTTTCTTCCCCCTTTCACTTTTTCTCCTTTTGCTTATGGCAACTGTTTGGGGAGGTCCGCTGCTGCACGATGGAAGATGCAGAGTCGGATTGTTATAGGTCGGGGTAGCAATGAATTCCATTGTTATACTATTGTCGCATATGCACGTAATGTCTGTACATAAAAGGTACTAAGCAGGAAGTCAATTTACATAGCTCAACGCGTTTATTTACTTTCCACAATTGTATGCAATTCTGGCCAGTCAGAGAGCTGCTGACAAGTGGAATAAGCAGGGCGTGGCCCCGATCTCTGGTTTGCGACTGGAGCAGGCCCGTTCCGGCTAAGTGCTTTACTTATGATTCCCCTCCTGTCAACTGGCGTCATTGATTTGTACTAAAAAGAGGAAAGAGGGGATTTCGCGAACTTCAGCCTCTTGTTCCGGGTTCGTCTCAACTTCCGTCCAAGATCAGCCAAAGCCTGTGATCCGGTCCGCTTTGTTCACGATTGAAACACACGCAATACCCACCTAGGTACCCAAGAATGTATGTGCTCCCACCTCTCCTTATCACACTTTCTCTCTCTTCCCAGCGCTTTCCAACCGAAGTTGTCTTTCACATTGAGGAAGGTCGGTAGGTTTCCCGGCATGGCCTACGCCCAAACGTCAATAATAAACAATGCAATGCCCCGATACGAAGTATTACCTTTTACTGCGATGTGATGCAGTTCTGGATATAAAACTCGCATCGCATCGGGAGTATCGATGCATTTGGGGGGAAACCCTCCCGATAACTCGCTCCCCGGCAGTACTCCGCTTAAGCGCTAGATTCGCCACTAAAAGAAGGGGGCTCGGGCCAGACAGCTCCACGTGAAGATCACTGCCCCAGGTCTCGCTACGTTAGGGGTTGCGGCTAGAAATCGACGACGTTGCAGATCAGTACTTATCGTCCATATCGACAAGGGTACGTCCCTTTATGATTGCGTACGGACGCGGCCAAGACGACGTCATGTGTGCATAGGTAAGATTGCTCTACGGTGCCAGCGGCTTCCTTCCTACATATGTGCGTCCGCCCCTGAGAAATTCGGAGTGGGCTGGCAACGGCATTCCATGCCGCATTTATATTCGGTGGCTGCAAAAACCGAGAACGTTTCGCTGCATCGAGTGCGTGCGTATGTAGTAGCGTGTCCTTCACCGCTCCTACGCCCGCGCTCTAACGAGTTCGGCGTCCCCACAGGGGTAGCCACAGTCATTGAGGGGGGGGAATGCAAGCAGCCGCGCATTCCTCCTCCGGCGGCTGAGTCTGCACAAAACTGGATGCGGATTCTCGCGAGCCTCCCAGAACTTGCCTCGTGTCATCAGCCCCATAAGCCCACCTTCCCTATGTATATAGGGAACCCCAGGTCTCATAACCTCAGGTGCTGCCATGGCCCAGCTGTGGGCGCTTCTGCAGGACCGGACTCATCTTATTGCGGAAACGCCGTCGTCATGATATTGGGCTGCGATGAGAAGCGGGGGAGGATGACGTGCATTGTCTCGTCCGTCTCCTAGACGACCTTGTACAGCTCATCAACCACCTTCCAGAAATCGTTATAAATGGACTCCGCTATCCTGGAGGATGAAAGCATGGGGAGATTGTCCACAGCGTCGGAATGACAGCCAAGAGCTTATCTGCAGTAGGGAATAATCTGTCGGGCGCGAGGAGCTTCAGAGCGGAAAGTCTGGGCCCATCAGCAATGAAGAAACGAAGTAAACAAACAAGTTGTCATTTGAAGGATGACTAGCATCTCGCCGTCGGGTTCAAGATGATTCGATCCATGATTCCCGTTGTGTTCATTGCTGTTGGTGGCGGATTATCCTCGTCGCCTGACTCGCCTAAGTCTCCATGCCGCAGAAGCTTCCTTGTATAATGGATTAACATATAAGTATCATATGCGCATAGACCCACTGCTCACTGCATCTGCATGAAAAGCTTGGCCTACTCCAGAGTTTATTCCAATATTTGATATGCCATGAGACCATCGCCGTTTATCCCTCCCAGTCTCATATCCTCTGTGAGTGAGGTCCTGGGCTTGTCGTTAACCATATCCATGACTATCGGAATACATATGCGCGAAGAGCTTCTGCTTGTATTCGGTCTATACCGAAGTGACAGTGGATCCTAGAGCTTCAAGCCGTCTACTATACAAACTATTCGGGACAGATTCTGTTTTTCCCCTTCCACCCTAGACTCCCTCTCCGGGACAAATAAACACTCTAAGACAGTCAGAACTAAAGTGTGTCCAAAGGAATATTGGAATGGACTACATAGCTCTGTTTTTCTCCGAGTTTAAAGTCCTGCCGATGGTAGGATGTGCTTTGAAGGGGAGTGATAGTTGACATCCTCCAGGTTTTAGCCACTCATACAATACAGTCCAATACGCGACACAACTGACGAGTAACTTTAGAAAACGCTAACGCCGTGTCATCTGTTCATTCCAGTACCTGCTATGCTTCCCCCTCTTCCCTGTCCTTCCTCTCCCATTCATGGGATATGTCGGCGTTATACTTCCTCAACTTCTCAATTGCTTCATCCAGATGTCCTTCCCAATCATGATCATCCCTTCTCCAGTTCGGGTCAATTTCCTGCACGACCCTCCAGATGTCGTAACCACCGCGGAAATACGGGTCCGCTCCGTGGTCGATGAGGAACTCCATATAGCGGACGTTTCGTTGTTTCGCTGCGCTCTGCAGCGGCGTGCCTTCTCTAAGATATTGCCCGCGGGCATTGTCCAAGCTGTTGACATCAACCCCGATCTTCAACAGATGTTCTGCCATTTCGAGCATTTCCAGACGCCGCAGACGTGTTGAAGAGTTTGGGTAGGGTGCATAGGCTAAAAAGTGCAACGGCCACGCGTACTCCAACTTCGCTCCGTATTGCAGCAGCAAGTCAACGACTTCCGGAGTAGACGTGAAGGCTGCGTGGTTGAGTAAGAAGCCTGATCTGCGATTGATTGGTGTTAGGCCCCAGGGACCATCGTTCTCCATCTCGTAAGGCCCTAGGTTAGGGTCTGCGCCTTGCTTCAGCAGGAACTCCACGATCTCCTTGTTCCCCAAGCAGTACCTAGCTTGGATGTTAATATTATTCTTCAAACGACTCAAATACGACTGGACCCACGCTAGAGCAACGGTTTGGTGCTCGACCGCCTGGTTCGGGTGCCAGCCATATTCAACGAGGAGTTGTAGCATATCCAGGGATTGATTCTTGCAAGCATTTTGCACGACGTATTTATGGATTCTCGTCCCTTTCTCCAGGAGAAAACGGGAAGTCTCTAGTTGGTCGCCCAATGTGGCGCGCTCCAATGCATACTGAACGTCAGCTTGACATGTGCTGTGGTCGGACACGAATGCCTCCACGTCAGAGAGTTTTCCTCTCTCACATGCTAAGTAGAAAGCCTCGAATTCGTCATCTCTGTTGTATGCTGTATTATTACCTTCCTGCAGGTAGGCTGGTTCTGGTAGTTCTGGTGGGAGAGGCGGAAGATCTGCGAATTGGGACATTCTATGCTCGTGACGCTCAAGAAGGCTGGCCATAAGATTCTCCCTGTGCTGTCTGTAAAGTGCCCTAAGCGCATCCTGTGTCGTATCATCATCCATTCTTTTCTGGGTATAATCGCCGGTAGGGTTGAACAGAGAATGGAAGTAAAGAAGTTTGAGTCCAAGTCTACTCTGTGATGGTCAGAAAGAGGGTGGATAATCTAGAACGGACGTGGAGATGGAAATGTAAGTGTTACTCCTTGGTTTGAAAGGATCAGTAATGAGAGCTAATCAGTTGGTTTGGCTACTACCTTATTATGTAGTAACGCTATTTAGTAACCTATCAACCGATGCCATACTATAACACTTCTTAGCTTCCCTTCTGTCCGCATAATGAAATAGGATCCGGCTGATGTCCCCGAATTATTGCCCATTGATCTGCTTCTGTGCCATACCATTGCAGATATTCAGGAATCCCTGCATGGGGAAAGTGTTTTATGTGGCCAGACCGGAGCTAACATCATACTTGCAGTCTGGAGAAAGTGATCATGTTGTAATCGGACATGGCTTCATCCGCAATCGTCAATTGGTTTACAACATGTTTAATTCTTGCGCAGGATTAGAATAGTTCCGGCGCTGTCACAGGCCCCCACAGGCCAAACCGCCTATGTCGAGTTGTTCCCCTCGCCTTATTACTGCATCTGCAGTTGGAGCAGATGAAACGACGGGCTCCACGTGACCATATACTTCTAGGCGCCCAACAAGTCAGATCCAACTATGTAGTTGCCCCTATTTCCCGTGTAATTATAGACATCCTTAAGTATCATTCACGAACCACGTTATGGTCATACCCATGACAGTTATGCATATTTGTTGTGGGCATTTATTTTTACCTTGATATTTTCTTTTCATAATCCGACCATTCTCACGGACTGGCCGCACTTGATGCTAGGGGTTTCTACCCGCAATATCAGCCCATGGAATGCATTCCTCATACTACGGCCAGGTATCTGCATGTGGGATGATTCCTTCCGTGTAAAAAGGGGGACCAACATCAGCCTTGTTGGAAAGTACGGCCAAAATTGGCCGCGTCATTGATAACACGGTGCTCGCTTGCACATGACACGGAAACCACCAGCTGTTCAATACGGCTCCAGTTCTATTCATAGTCTTGATGAGATATAACAAGAATCCTCTACGACGTCATCCTCTGTTCCATCTCGGTGACCGACAACTAACCAGCTGTGGCCTAACATAGGTATACTGCACAGAAGCAGACTCTGTCCGCCTGGCTACGGTAGTAATATATCAAGGCAATGCCTGAAGTAGAATCTACCATCTCTATCACATAAATCCTCGTATGTACCCAATATTAAGCGTTGTGCCCTATGATATAGGTGCTAGTGTTCGGGCCAGTGAACATGACTGTTAGCTGTAATAATATCTGTAACATGAAGTAGTTAATCCATCCTCTCTAACCAACAGTTGATCCATAGGATCATGGCAGGGCATAAGCGGATACCTAGACCCCAAAACTCCTTGGGTATGTCAAACTGGTCCGAGTTATATAAGATGGGAGTCGATTTCAAAGTAAGGCGGGTTTATGCCGTCGCTTCCCAGCATCCTCTAGGACAGCCTGGCATTGATCGTAATATTTGAGCCACCTGACCACCTAGGCATATCCCGTCGCTGCCATTCTGAACGAAATTTCCTTTCTTACCAATCTTATCCTTCGGCTACTCTTATTATCCGATTCTTACATGATGATGAAGCACTTGAAGACTGCTAGATTCTCATTCATCTTTGGTCTCTACGTCTATTTCCTCGCCGCAAGTGTCTATGGTGAGGAGCACGGTATTTGCAGAAACCCTACAAGCGATGGGGGCGCGACGGCCACATCATCATTCATCGGCCCAAGCATAGGGTCTCCTCAATATAATCAGACTACGCAGCCTATCCCGACGACAGTGTCTACAAGAGGCACTGGATCAGGGCCGATCACCCAGCCTACCCAGTCTACCCAGTCTACCCAGTCTACCCAGTCTACCCAGGCTGAGCAGGTCACTCAGTCTACGCAGACAACTTCATCAGCCCAGCCCACCGAGACTGGGCAACCCCCTGAATCTACAAATAAGGCTACAGGTTCTATCGACTTACTCTATATCACAACGTCCCGAAATGGAATAGCAACCACCGTGGCTGTAATGGAGGGTGGTCCAATTACCTCTCCAATAACCCTGCCTGATGCTGCGCCAACAAAGCTAGACCCGAGCGGGGATGCCATCAAGTCGAGCATCGATGGTTTGTCCAAAGGTTATGCCAGTGCGCTCTCTGTCGTTAGCTCCTGGGCGAAAGTTCCAGATCCAGCGGTGGCGACTAGTGCGGCGCGGGCGGTTGAAATGTTGCTGCCCACAATAGGGAGCTTCGCTGGCAGTTTGCCCAAGGGGAAAGACATCCTGATTCGGGACTGTGAACACCTTGATAAAGTTGCACGTGGTCTTCCTGCTCATTCCTCAGCTCGAGTAAAGAGAGACGATGACACGGAACTCTTGGATGGGCTTCACGGCTTGACCTGCAGTACATTCGATATGCTGGACGGTCTGCGTGATGGTTCAAAAACTTCGGACCAGGGGATTCTCAAGGGGATCATCCAGGACGTTATCGGCGGTACTGAGACCATCACGTCCGGGCTGCGAGGCATCGTCGATATAGTCAGGGGTGAGAGGAATGGGGGCGGAGACGAGAAAGGAGACGAGAAAGGAGACGAGAAAGGAGACGAGAAAGGAGACGAGAAAGGAG
>QJNZ01000907.1:0-35469 GCA_004155055.1 Monosporascus sp. CRB-8-3
CAAAATAAAGGGCATAAAAAAAAAATATAACGTATTATTACAATCTTTAAAATACGATTTTAATAAATAAACGACAACTTATAAATACAGCCCGAAAAATTATTAGAAAAAATAATAAAAGTATTACTATAATATTATAAATATAAAAAACTATTTTAAAAAAAACTCGATACGAAATTATTACAATATAATAAATAAAACCATAAAATAATTTTTAAAAACGGTAAAATAACCGTTTTTTACCTTATCTATAATTTAAATAAAACAAAATTATACGCTTTTCGTAATTATTGATAAAACAAATTACGAAAAAAACATATATAACGTTTTAAATTATCAATAAAATATCTAATATTTTTTATTTTACGAAAAAACGGAAAATTACAACTTATTATTAATTACTACTAGTTTAATAATATCATCGTTAAAGATAAAATACCATTATTCTTAATTACCGAAATTAAAAACCGATTATAAAACGCCAAATAATTCATAGCCTTAAATTTACGAAAAAAATATAATCAAATTTAAATTAAACTAGGAAATAAATAAAAAACACCTTTTAAAGCGAAATATAAATTATTCGAATATTTCGTTAAATTTTTCGAACTTACAAACGCATTAATAACCTTTTAACGGATAATTAAGTATGTACTTCGAAAATACCTTAATATCTTTATTATATATTACCTCGACAATATCCTTATTTACTTAAAAATAAAAAATAAATATATAAAATACGTTTACAAGGCTTTATAAACTTTATAAAACCTTAACCTTTTAGTTAATACGGAAAAAAAATACCTTTTATACTTAGAAAGTTAAATACCTAAAACATATTATTACCTTAGAATATATCAGGATAAACCTTAAAAAGATTTTTGCAATTAAGAACTAGAAAATACCTAGCAATGTTATAAAAGTACAAACGTTCCTTAGATTTGTCAATTATTACCGACGATTTATATAATATTTTAATAAAATCGCAATACCCCTAACGGAACTTACCAAAAAAAAGCGACGATTCGTATAAACCCTAATTACGAAAAAAGCTTTTGAACAACTTAAAAACGCTTTTACTAATAAACCCGTTTTAATAATATACGACCTTAATAAAATAATAAAATTCGAGATTAACGTTTTAAACTTTATTTTAAAAGTAATAATTTACTTACAAAACAATTAAAGGAAATTACATCTTATCGCCTTTTACTTTTACAAGTTATACGGTACCGAATTTAATTACTTTATTTATAATTAAAAATTCCTAGCCATCGTCAAAACCTTTAAAAAATTGAAATATTATTTTAAAAAAAATTAATATTAAGTAAAAATATATATAAACCATAAAAATATTTTTCACTTCGCAACTATTAAAAAGTTAATCGGATAATAATTACGTTACAGAAAATACTTTTAAAGTTCGACTATATTATTATTTACCGAAAAAAATCGGAAAATAATAAAATAAATGCTTTTAATAAATAACTAAACTTAAAAAACCTTAAAATAAAGATATAATAAATTATATTCGATTAAATACTAAAAAGATATTTATAGCAATAACATATTAACATTATTAAAACATTTACATTAAACATATATTAGGAAATATAACAATATTTTAATAATTTACTTAAAAATTAAAAAACAAATAAAATTTATATATTAAAAAAACATTAAGAAGATTTAATACGAAAAATACACGGGTATTAACTATATAGATACTTAGGGATCTATAAAATTTTAAAACGCTTACGATAAACATACTATTTCCCTAAAATAAAATTAATAATGTAAAAAATTATATAACAATACGATATTTATTTTAAAACAAAAGTTAAATAATACAAACCGTACGGAAAACTATAACTATTACCAATTATTAAATAATTATAAATTTTAATTATATTTAACATTATTATAAAGTTTCCCTTATTAAAACACCCAGTTACGGGCGTATATTACGATAATATCTTTATAATCGTTAATTAATTTATAAGATTTTCCAATTTCTTACCTTATAACAAAGATATAAACGCCGAATAAATAATATATATTTTTTCCGATATATTTTTAATATATACGCATTATTATCAAAAATTGATTCAAATAAAAATATAATTTTTATTTCGAAATTTTGGCAAAGTTTAATAATATAATTTAACTTAAATTATAAAGTATCGAATACCTTTAAATCGCAAACTGACGGATAAACGGAAAAAACTAACTAAACGTTAAAAACATATCTACAATACTATATTAACTATAAACAAAATAACTGGATTAAAAAATTACCTATCGTATAATTAACTTATAATACCAACTATTACGATAATATCAAAACGATTTTAATAATTACCAACTTTAGTTTTATCCTAAAAATTTATAAAAAAACGAAAAAAATAACCGATGAATATTAAAACAATCCTGATTTTAAAACAACTTAAATAGTTACGGTAAAAAATAATTTATCTAATTATTAAAAATATCAAAACTAAACGTCCAAACTAAAAATTCGATTTTAAATATATTAACCCATCCAAAATTACTAAGAAAATCTTAAAAAATAATTATTAAATAAAATTATTATCTAAAATTAAACTTTATTTAATTTTTTATATTTCCTTATTTAAATTAATAACGGATACTATTAAAATTAATACCGGGTACGAAAAAAAAATAAAAAAAATAAATCGATTTATAAAACCAAAAAATTCTTAATATACGAAAAAAAAAACTTACTTAGTATTTAATCAAATAAAAAAATTACCTAAACTTCGAAAACATTTAAAAACCCGTTAAAAATCTTACTAACGCCCAGCGCTTATTAAAGAACTTTCACGAGTAAAGGCGGAACCAGCAATAAACGCGTCCTAATTTACGTTGTTTAAAAAAGAAAAACCTTAATTAACGGCATTTTAATTAATAACGTTAATATTACTAAAAACCTAAACGGCTACTGCCGATTCCGATTCTTAACGATCGAACTTGTTCTATTCGTCCAAAAATTACAAAACGCGATTTACGAATTTTACGCCCTAAATTTAATGCCGTTAACGTTATTTACGTATACGGGAAAAACGAAATAAAAACTCGGTAAAAATTTATTCCGCGGCAAACTTTTTTTCCTTTAAACGATAAACCTTAATAACGTAACGATTAACTATAGTTACGGGAATATTAGTATTATTATAAAAACGACCGTAACGAATATATTCCTTATAACAGGAAATACCCGTTATTATTTAACAATCGAACTTTTTAAAAAAAATAAAAAAAATACGGTATCGCCTTAAAATCTTCTAAATTAATTAAATTAACCAAAATATAACGTTACTCCGTTTTATGCAAACGACCCTTAAAAATTCGACCTAACATAATAAAATAAAAGATTTACAAAAGAAGAAAACTTTTAAAAGCAAAAATCCTGGAAAAAAAGAAAATCGTATTATAACCTAAAAAAGGAAAAGCCTTAGAAACGGTCCTAATAAACCGAAATAAAATTTAAGTAAATTAAAATTACGTAAATTAAATTATTAACTTACGAAAGGTAAGTTGATAAGTTAAATTACTAACTTACGAAAAGTAAGCTAATAAGTTAAAAAGGATATATATTTTCGTTATTCCATAACTTAAACAGTACCAATTTGCAATATAATTTGGTTACTTAAAATACCCTTGGTATTACCAGATATAACTAAGTTATCTTTATTACTTAAATCCCGTAATATAACTATTAACATAAACCGTACAACTTAGTTTAATAGCTAGTTAATTAGCCTAGCCGTTACATTAAACCTCAGTTATATACACTTTATATTATTTATAATATCCCTATATTAATCTTAATAGACCGATATTACGAGATATCCCTTAAAGTTAATATCGTTTTTAATTTGCGAAAATTAACGCCGATAGAAAAACGACATTATTAAACGAATCCTTAATATAAATTTATAAATATTTCTTCTTCAATTTTAATATATTAACAATATAACGAATTTATTATTTATTTAACCCGTTATAATTCGTATCGGAATTAATAATAGATTTAAATCGAAAAATATATTATATAAAGATTTTATAAGAAAATCTTAAAGTATTTTATAACTAATTATAATTTATTCGAGTTATAATTTTATATACGATATTATAAAAAAGCTACTTATAATTTTAATAAAAGACTTTATTAAACCTTAATCTTCTCGCAAGCGTCTTACTTTAAGGTGACTTCAGACTGCCTAGTTATACAAGCCCCTATCGACGACTATTCTTAACGGAATTCTGGACGGTTTTCGTAATCCGGAACAACCGGATATATTATCGTTCGTAATTCTTTAGCTTATATTGATTGAAAAGTTAAATCTCGACGTTTTTTAGCCCGTTATTAATATTATTTAATTTTATTCGTAGTTTTTTTATTCGCCGGATGATTTTTAGTATAAATTTACGTAAAAATCGATTATTTTTACCGTTTTAAGTTAAATTATAGGCGAAATTTAAATATAAAATTTAATTTTTTCCAAAAATGTTATTAATATAAATAAAAATGTTAATATATTTTATTTAGCCGATTAATTTATATGAATCCGGTAACATAATCGAAATTATTTCCGTCGAAATTTTGGAAGCATGGAATATTAGGACTTTATATTTAAATTTAGCCGGCATATTTGAATTATTTTAATTAATAACGGTTTAAAAAGACGTATAATTAATCGAGGTTAAAAAAGGTAGTTATTATAAAACGGGCGAAAGGTTATAAAGCAGCTATTTTATACGGACATAAGGTTTATTATAAAAAGCTTAATATTTCTTAAATTATTATTAAAGATTTTCGTTATTAAACTGTAAAGGTAAAAAGTATAAGGTTTAATAAGGTCGAAATTTGTTAATATTAAGTAATAATCGGCTTTAAAATAAGGTTTTTCGTAATTAAATTAGAATTTGTTATTACCGTAAAAACTCTTAATAGTAACAGTATTCGAAAATATTAAATAAAATATTTATCGTATTAATTATTAATATAATTACGTCGTGTCTTTTATTTAACCAAGATAATACGGCTTAAATTTAACAACTTTATATAATTTTAATAGAACAAATATATTAATAGAGCTTGTTATAATAATATAAATTATTAAATTTTAAAATTTAGTTTTATTACTTTTTTTTTATTCAAATCTTTTTTTTCGTTAGTTCGGCGATAACTTACCTTTATTAAGGTAAAAAGTTATTATAAGCGAAAGCATTTAAACGATAAATAAACTTATTTTAAAATGTATTAATATTTCGATTAAAGTATTAAAATATATATTAAAACTTTAAAAAGTCTTTATCAGGATTTAGGGTACTAATTTATCTGTTATTAGTATTAAAATATATGTATGACTTAGTTATGTTTACAATGTATTTGTTCTAAGTGTTAATGACTAGTTAAAAAGGTAGGTACGTTAAACTTATTTAAAACGCGTTCGGGTAAACGTTATACGGGCCAACTAACTCTGTTACATATTAACGTATCGAATTTTAATACGGCTTTTTACGTTATATATATAATCGAAAACTTTAAGAAAAGCTTTAATTAATACGTTTAGAAATTAACTTTTAATTCTTATATAGAAAATAGACTAAAAATTAATAAAGATTAATGAAAAAGTAATAAAAAATAATTTGTACGGTTCGGAATTAAATTGTTAATTTGTGCAGAAAAGTTAGGTCGTATATTCTATTAATTCGTAATACTAAATAGCCGGCTTTTTTATTTTACTGTTTTGTTATAACCGCGCTAAGCTATAGGACTTAGTTTTTTCGAAACGTTTCGGACTCGGTTAAGCGTTAATATGGGAAAACGTTTTATATACGTTAACTTATTATGTTAAAAGTTTTATAACTCCAAAAATCGGATTTATTTTTTAACGGTATTACTAGAAAATAATTAGGATCGTTATTTTTTAAGTTTTCTTTTATAAAACGTTATCGAATAAAGGTTTTTTTTCCGGTTAATTAAGAGATATTAATTAATTATAAGGTTTATGTAAAATATGAACGATTTTAAGTAAAAATTAACGTAAAATGTTATAAGTATATATAAATAGGTAATTTTATAAGAAGTTAAAGCTTTAAAACTAATAGATAAATAAATACTTTCGGGTAATTATAAGAAAAATACTGCTGTTATTATTTTTAATAATGAAAAATAAATTTTAATAAGACAATGCTTTTTTTCTCGTATAAAGGGAATATAACTGGATTATTTTTTTGTTAATTATTTTAATTAAATCTTAAATACCTTTTAAACGTTTTTAAAACTTAAATAAATAACGAACTTATTATATATTACTTTATTTAATAATTTAATAAATCCGTTAGTAAGGCTTTTTAAGCTTTTAATATATTTAGATTTTGTTTGGCTTTTTTAGATTTTTTATTGTATATCATAATTTTTAACACGTATATAACATTTTTTTAATAATATAACGCTTTCCTTAATTGATTTTTTCGTACCGTTATTATTTTTTAAAAACGGTAATAAAGCTTTCAGATATAAGATTAAATTTTTCGAGGAAAATCCGTACGTTTATTATTTCGATAATTATTAATATTTAATATTACGTATTTAGTTTCCGAAATATATTTTATACTAATTTATTATTGTTTTAATATTGACGTACCGGGTTTTTATTATAAATAAACCGTAATTAATATTAAATTTATTATAATAAAATTATTTGCGAAATTTCCCTTAATTGTTATAAATAGCTTTAATTTATTATAAATATAAAAATATTTTTCGTTTAGTTTCCGGTATTGAAGAAATAATTTCGATTTTTTTTACTATTTTAAAAAACGTTTGATATATTTTCGATATTTAAGAGATAGGTTATTTTTAAATTGCGCTTCAATAAATGTTATAACCGTTTTATTTAATTTAGTTATTTAACTGGAAAAGATAAATTTGTTAATAAAATCAACACAATTAAACATATTTTATTTATTAATTTTGATTTTATAACGTATTACGTTATTTAAATATTCTGTAACTAAAAAAATCGGATTTATTTTTATATTATTTATACTTACGTTTGTTAATATTTTATTAATATATTATTTTTAGTCGCAATAAATATTACTTATTTCGGAAAATCGAACGATACGTATACCGAGGTATTAATTTACCGTTCCGAGGTTATTTATCGGGACGTTGCCGATAATAACATTTATTATAGCTTTTAAGTATATTTTATTAATGCCGAAAATTAGGAAATTATTAACGTATAAAGTAATTACTTAAAGGGTTTTTGTATTAAGATATATCGTATCGTTAAATAATAATAGGTTAAAACCGTATTTATTAAATATCGTTTAAATTTGCTTTTATTATACGGTACCGGTTTATTTTAAATCGTATAAGGGGTTTATTAATTTAACAACTTTTTAAGCGTAAAATTAAAACGTTATTTTTTATTTGAATATATATTAAAATATACCTGTAATAAAGGAAAACGTTTTATAAAGTTTTTTACGCTATTATTTTAGTAATTACTAATAAAAGCGACTTGCTAGACATATTATTTTATAAACGTTATAAACGGTATAAGGATACGTTAATACATTACGTGGACAGTAAGTATAATTATTTCGTTATAATTAGTTTTTTTGCGTTAAGTAAAACCGTATATAACGATACCAATTTTATATTTTTTTAATTTGCCCGTTAACATATATTTTTTTTAAGATTTATTTAAGATTTATTAAGTAACTTTTAATCATTTAAATTATTAATTTAAACATAAAAGGTTTCCGTTATAAATTTTCTTTATTTCTTTATAAATAACTTTAAGTTATATATTCTATTTAAAGCTAGCTATAACTCTTTTAAAATTAGGCCTATTACCGTATATATTAAACAGGTAGTAAGTATTATTATTAAGTATATTACGTAGTATATTTGTTCGCAATTTTATTAAATTATATCGCGGTTATTTATATCTTTATAAAATTATTTTCCGATTTGTTAAAAAAATTAAAGTTATAAATGCCTAGATATAAATTAACGCTTTTTTAAATTAAAACCGTTATAATTTCGCGGTTTTTATAAAGTACTTTATATATATATAATTCGGGTTTAATATTTTTCGGTTTATTTTATTTTCGTTTTAAGATTTTTATTTCGTTATCCGTTTAAATATTTAATATAACGTTATTATTATATTTATAAACGTTAACGTCTTTGTTTAAGATTAGTAACGAAATTTACGTTTTATATATAAAGGTAAAAACTTTATAACGTACCATACAAGCGAGCTGTATACATAAGCGAGCTATATATTTTTTGGTACGTCGCGATAACAAATTCGAATTAAATAATTACAATACATTAAATTAATTTAAACTTCTCGGATTTTTTATCGTTAAATACTTTTATATCCTCCTTATAAATACGCACATTATATCCGGGCTTACCGCAAACGTTATATTTCCATTCCTTCGTTTAAACCTTTTTACGACAACCCCTTTCGGCTGCTACCAGCTGTAATTATTTACCATTACATTCCATCGTAACTATAAAAACTTATATTTCCTTTACACTAAATATCCGTCCTTTTTAAAAACGTTTATTTTTAATTTTCCGGCATTTATTAAGGACGTAATTCGTTTCGCAAAAATAACCGTTTTTTTCCCGAAAAAAAACGATTTCGTATAAAAATAACAGATTACTTTTTATCAAAAGATTAACCGACTTAAATATCTTTGTCGGCGAGCTACCCTGGTAATTTTTAATCTTCCTTTATAAATAACATCCTTATTAAGTCGCTTTAATAACATTTTTAAAAATTTTCGCAGGTAAGAAAATAACGGAATTAATAAAAATAAATAAAAAAACGGCTAATATAAAAATAACTAAAACTTTTAACTCGGAAAAAGCGTAATTAAAATCGAATAAAATAAATCCCGTTTTTACGAATCCGGATTTAATATTATCGGTTATTATAGTAACTTTAAACGTATTATAAAAACCGGCGATAAAATTTTCCTTGATAATATAAGTAACGTAACGTTGTATAAAACCTTCGATATATAACAAATAAACGCGTTTTAATATAGAAAAACAGAATACGTTAAAAGGTTAAAACCGATAAAAAAAATAAGTAAGCATATAAAATATAATAATATTATTAATTTTACAATAATTTTCGAATTCGATCGAATAATGATTTTCGTAACCGTTAAAAATAAAAAAACGATTCGAATTTTTAATACGCGTTTTAATATATTTATCGAAATACTTAATTTATTTTAAACTTAATTTATTTATCGTTTAACCGTTTTTGCTTATAATTATCCTTTAATCGGATAAGAATAAATTATTAATAAACTAGCGAAAAAAATAATTTTTCCCGGCAAGGATAATAAATAAAAACAAAACCTAATTTTAAAAATTAACAGTTTGTATTACCGTAAATTATTCCTTATTTTTTTATTACGTTTATTTAAGTTTTTTACGTTTTTCGGCATTTATAATTACTATATTTATTATTATAAAAAAACTTATTAGAAACCTTATTTTATCGAAATTATAAATATTTTTTTCCGTAATACCGTATTTCGTAATTATAATTTCAATAAATATAAATTATTTACGAAATACTTTTAAATTTTCGTATATAACCTATTAATAATTTATTTTTCGATTTAAACACGTTTTAAATTTATATTTCCGTTTAACAAAATTAAATACCTAATTAAACCTAATCCGTTTTATAACGCGTTACGTAAATAACAAATTCGCCATATTTTTAATATATTAACGCCGGTCGGAAAACGTTTTTGTACTTAAATTAAAAATTCTTTCGATAATCGATTTCTTTTTAATCGGCGTTAATTTTTGCAAATTAAAAACGGTATCGAATCGGGCGTATTTATCGTTAATTCGCGTTTTTAAAATAATAAATAAGATATTATAAATAAAACTAACACCGTGAAAACCATTGATAGTTGCCGTGTTCGAAGATACTGGGTAGAGTATCTATCGTGTTAATTATTGGTGTAATTACTTTGTGTCTTTGGCTCAGCCTGGATAATACGGCTTGAACCTAACGACCTTGCATAAATAAAACTAAACTTTTTATAATTAAGTTTCGGGTTTTGTTTTTTAACCTAAACGGCTAAGTTTATTCTTATTTTTTTTATAAACCGTTTTATATTATAATTACTAAAAAATAAATAATTAAAATTAAAAAGTTAAAATAATAATAAAAATATATAGCTCGCTTATATAGTACGTTAACGTTTTTTAAATTAAGTAATTCGTTTTTTTATTTATCGTATTTATTTTTTCGTAAATTCGTATATAAGATATAATTTAAAAATGACTGCCTATTAATAATGAAATTTTATAATAATAAATATCTTAATAATTTAAAAATAAACCTTTAACATTTTATTCTTTTAATTTTTCGATTTTAATTCGATAGTTTTCGTCGAGTAGGACCGTATAACGGTTGCCGATAATACGTAGGTACGCGTTAATCGATTGGTTGGTTTGTTTTTTATTATTTAACGCCCGATTATAACATTATTATAAAATAATATTATTAATTATAAACTATTTAATATAATTTAATATTTAAATTATTATTTTTATAAAGTAATCCTAAAAATAAATTAAAATATATATTTCGTTTCGAAATACCGTTTTAATATTAAATATAAGGATTAAAGTTAATTAATTTAATTCTTTTAATAGCGTTAAAAATTTCGAATAAATTTATTTTAAATTTTTTTTTCCGTTTATACGGAAATTTTAATTATTTGATTAATTAAGATTAATTTGGTTTTCACGTTTGTTATATATAAATAAAAATATTATTATATTTCGTTCTTAGTTTTATATATTTTAAAAACGCGGTAACGGTTAACGTTATTTATAATTAAACTATAATACGCGTCATCGACAATTATAATAAGCTTAATTTAATTTACGTTATATTAAAATATCTTTCTAACGTATATTTCCCGTATTTATAAGTTTTTTAAATGTATTTGAATAATTTTAACTTAATTATAAATTTTATACGTATATAATTTGATATTTACTTTATTTAGATTAAATCTTATTATTATCTTAACAATTCATTTTAACGGTGTATCGCTTGTATAATATTAACGGCAATATTAAAACACGAACTATTTAAATATTCCTTTTATTATTCAAACCTTCTTATTAGTAATAAAAGCTTATAAGGTTTTAATATTTTAATTATTTTATCTTATATTTTTCCTAATAAGTATTTTTATTAAGTTTAGTTAATTAAACCGCTTATAAAAAGCTTTTTTCGTCCGTATATTTAAAAAAAAACCATTTTTAAGAACGTTTATAGTAATTAAATTTATACTGTTATTATTAATTAAATAATTTCGGTTCAGGTAGTTTTTTCGTTTATAAAAAACTTTTTTAAAAGAGATTTATAACGGGAATATAAGTACGTATGATATATATCGCAAAACGATTAAGTTATATTTACCTTTAATCTCTTTAAGGTTTTAATTAGTTATATTAATTTTTTCGGCTTAAATTATTCCACCCTTTATAATATATATATGAACTCCCGAATTCTATAATATTTCGTTTCTGTTTTCTTTATATATATTATATAATTAAAAAATTAAAGTTCGGGGTTTATCTTATATATATTCGTTTTTAAAATTTTCGTTAAAACTTTTCGTAATTAACTTTATACCTGCCTTTAAATGCAACGTATTAATATTTCCAGATTTAAACTCTTTAAAACGTTATACGTCGCTCTTTTAAATAAAGGCGGCGACGTCCTTTAAAACATCGTTTATTACGTAACACGCTGAACGTATTTTATAAGGCGGTTAAATAAATTTATAATCTCTTTTACTTTCGACTAATTAATTTTTACAATATTTTCAGCTTAATATCCCTTAAAAAATTAATTATATAAATCCTTAAAATCGTCTAAGATAAAATACGCCTTTAATAAACGTTACAAACCGTTAACGTTATTATTGTTACCATTATTATTATTGTTAAACCTGCCGTTATTACCGTTTTATCTATTATTACGTTAACCGGTTTATTAGCTATTATTATTCCTATATTTTTAAGCTTTCGAAAATTTTTAACTAAATAACCGTATTTCCTATAATTTTAATAAAAACATTCGCCTTTAACGTTTTATAAAAACTTATTACCGTGATTTTTCCGCTTATTATTTATGTTATTATTATCACCTCGGACGTTATAACTTTAATTCTTAAATTTATCGTTACCGTTTCTATTATGCTTAGCCTTTTTCGCTTAATAATAAAATTCGTTATTAAAATTATCTATTAAGCGGTAAACTATATAATCGGTATTACGGAATACCGAACCTATTATTCGATATTAATTACCTGCCTTATCTTTAAGGGTAGTTAAAAATATAATAACCTATTAATTTTTACGTAGTTTTATACCGTAATCCTTAGTTTTACGGATTATCTTTTAAAATTCCGTAATAAAGATAACTAGGTTTTTACCGTTGTATCAGTACTGGCTTAATTCTTTTAAAAAAAACTTTAACGGGCTTTTTTAATTATAATATAAATATTACGGAAAATCTATATTATTTTCGAACCTTTTTTAATTCGGGTAACAAATTTTAAAAATATCTAATATATCGTTTTAGTAATTACTTTCGCTAAATCCAACTTATTAAAAATAAAAAGTTTCATTTTTTCCTGATTATTTATCTTTTTAAATACGAAATTTAAAACGTTGTTTGAAAAATTTTAATTCTTAAAGCCCTTTAATTAATTTTCTTTATCTAAGGCAAAGTTAAAACGTTTCTAACGAAAAGGGGAATTTTTTTAAAACTTTTTTTCCTTATATTTTTTCTTTTTATCTTATTACGATTATAATTACGGGAATCGTTTAAATCGTTTTCCGAATTTAAATCCGAATCTAGGTCCGATAATAAGGAAATAAATAATAAAAATAAATTATTACTACTTTTTTTACTATTGTCGCCTTTTCCGCCGCCGCATTTACTGCTACCTCGTAACGAAAGCGAAAGGGGTAATAACAGAAACCGTTTCGATAAATATAACGATAACGTTCTTATTCCTAAGCTGTTATTAGCCAGGTTCCGCTAAAAATATATAAAATCTTTTAAGAAAAAAAACATATCCTTTATTTTTATTTTTTTCCCTAAATTTTTCGCTATATTTTAAACTTTTAATAATAATCTTAAAGTTTTTATTAAATATTCCAATCGGTTTTAATAATCCCGACTTTACTAACGGGCTATTATTAAAATAAAAATTAATTTCCTTCGTCAGCATCGCTTTAAAACGTTTAAATTTATTTTTATACAAGTTATTTATAATATAATTTCTTTAAAATTATTCCTTTAAGGCCCGTTAATTTTGTTTAACTAATTAATATTGATTTCGTTTAATAACTACTTTATTAATTAATAGTTCGATTTATTTACGTAAATATTTTATTTCCGTAAAAAGGTATTTTTTTATTAACATAAAACTTTAATAAATCCGTAAAAATATCTTAAGGTCTTAAGGTTTTCCTTTATTAAATAATGTAAAATTATATAAAAACATTAATTAATCGTTTTAATAAAACTTTATTATATAATTTATACTTAACCGAATAAATTTAGTCTTATAATTGCCGTTAATTACTTTAACTTTAAGCCGGTTATTTAAAACCTCGTAACGCGTTAATTATAATTTCGAAACGATGTATTGCAAATAATAAATATAAAAAAACTAAAAAATGCTACTATATCAGGATTTAAGATATTAATTTAACTATTATTAATATTAAGATATATATATTACCTAGTTATATTTAAAATACATCTATTCTAAATGTAAAAGGCTAACTAAAAATTTAAATACGCTAGATTCACTTAAAACGAGTTCGAGTAAGCATTACACGGGCTAACCAACCCTGTTATATACCAACGTACCGAATCCTAGCAGTTTTCTTATTTTCGTTAATTACGATACCTATAATTTAATGGAGTTCGAAAATTATTATAAAATTAATAATATTATTATACTTTATATATTTATTTATTTTGTTATTATTTTTAACATTTTAACCTATTATATATTATTATATTAAAATATAACTATTTATTTTATATTAGCAATTTTATATAACGTTATTATATATATATATTTCTTAATACCATTATATCGCCGGATTTTATCATATATTTAAAGCTTTTATAAGAACCGATAATATTTGATCTAGCTTTGTAATATAGATTTTTTATTTATTTAATCTTAATTGCTTTTTTTCTACAATAAGAATTCTAGTTATATTTATATTAACGGTTGTTAAATTTATTTTTATTCATTTCGTCATTTTTTTTATTTTGGAAAAGTTCAAAAAGTATTATTAAAACGATTTAATAAAGACGTTATTTATAAATAAAAAGTAAAAATTACCATGGTAATTTGATAACAAATAATATTTAAAACGGTGGATTTTCTAATAAAAAATAACTTAATACTTTTATATAAAAACGTTTTTTTGTCGAAAAATACAATGGCTATTTTCATAAAACGAATTACGTTTTTAATAAACGCCGGAAAATAAACAGTACATATCTTTAAGAAAAAGTAATATTTATTATATAAAAGATATAAGTTCTTATAGTTTAAAAATAAGTAATAATAAAAATCGTAATTATGAAAAGTTAAAAATAATCGTTATAGAAGATTTAAAATAAAAAACGGAAATGTAATATTTACTGTAAAGCCGTATATAATATACGAATGTAAAAGAAATTATAAAACTATCTAATATTAAAAATCCTAATTAATTTAAATTAATTTATGGTATCATAGTTGTTTTATTTTAATTTGTTATCTAAACGTGCTAAAAAATAGCGGATTTGTTTATATGGCCGAAGTGCGTATATAATACTTTATTTAAAAATAATAATTTATATTTTTAATTACAATTTGTAGTAACAAGTAAAATTCATTTCCAATATAATTATAAATAAATAGCTTAATTTTATTAAAAATTCAATAACTTGAAAATAAAAACAATGGGTATTATTATTATTATTTTAAAACGTTAAGTTTTTTGATTTTTTCTAGCGTTTCGATTTTTACAATTTTATTAAAATAACTAACTGTGGTTATTTTAACCTTGTTATATGTATAGATATATATAGTTATTTCGGCGGAAATTATTAAATCTCGTTAATAGAAGTTTTTAAATAAAATTTATTTTATATTTTTTAATTTTAACTTATTAAGTATTATAAAGTTTGTTTCTAAATACCGTATAAATTATGACAAAATTACATGTTTTAATATTATCCGTAAAATTATTAACGAAATAATTTCTAAGTTTTTTATTTTTTAAACGTTATATCCGATTATAACTATAAAGATTTATTAAAATAAATTTATATTCGTTCCATTTAATTAAAAATCCTATTATTTTTACGGTTTATGACGAAAGTATCGTAAAGTAACAGCGTATTCTTTTATATTTTTTAATAACCTTATTAACATTGTTTTCTTTTATTATATATTTATTATTAAGCTTATTTTAACCCTGTATATAAAATTTATTCTTAATTCTTTTCATAATCGTTTAAAAATCGTTTTTAAAGACAACGATATAATATAAGTTTTTAGTTACGAACGCCGTTTTAGGAAATTTAGTTACCTTAAAAATCCTTTTTAAAGTAACTTTTTCTGTTTTAAATAAAACATAATCTTTTTATAATCTTTTAGTTACCTTTCGTATTAAATAAGATTAGTGCTTAATATTACGTATAATTTATTATTTTTATATATTGTATTTTTAATATATAATAATATCTTAATAGTAAGGTTTTCGTATACCGATTTTAAAATAATATCACGATTAATTATAAATTTTCTTCTTGTTATAAAAATAGCGCTACTAGAACTTTATTAAATTTAACGATTTATCTTATTCGAAAACGTAAACCCTGGAAACGAAATTTCTTTTTCTTTTTTAAAAAAAAACATTACGCTTTTACGACGTCTTTTATAACTTCTTTTTAAGTCTTTTCGTAAAATATTTTCTTTACATTTAATTACGTTAATTAAATATTAAGTTAATTTCCAATTCGTTTTAAACAGAATAACGGTAACGAATTTCGAACAATATTTTTTCTCTTAATATCGCTATAAAAAAAACTACAATCCTAAAATATAAACGCAAAAGTTTCGTTATTTCTTTTCTATATTACGAAAACGGTAAATTAAAATGAACTTTTTAAAGTATTAACGTTATGAAAATATCTTAAAATAATTAAAGTAATTATAAAAAACGCTTTAATATTTATTTTATATAACTATAATATTATTATTTATATATATAAATAACGTTAAATAAAAAGGCGATAATGGGTTTAAGGGTAAGCTTGAGATTAAATACGACTAATACATTATAAGTTTTTAATCTTATTATAAATAATAATATATAGGTAATTATTAAAGTATTAGTTCTTTAAGCCGTTATCGTTTAAGTTTTAAAACTAAGCTAAGATCAACCGGTCGGGGAGTAATAAATAATACCGGATTATAAATTACTGAACTTAGGCTTATTTTTACTAACACTTAAATAACGTCAGATATAATAATATTAATTTAAACTAATAATGTTTATATTACGTAATTATATTTATAAATACATATCCCTTTAAATTATGTTTATATTATAAATAATAAACACTTTTAAAGCTGTTTAAAGACACGTATATTTTAGTAATATTTAGCGTAAAAGTTATAATCCCTTTTTTAAAACCAATTCCTTTTTCTTTATATATAAAAGCTCGTATTATCTTTTATAAGTATTTTCATCGTTTAGAAATGTAATTTAAAATGAGAACATAATGTTAATTTTACATAAATATGCTAAGATAGTTCTTATAAGAATAAAGAGACATAATTATTATAATCGCAAAGCTATTTATAAATCTTTTACTTTTATTTATATCTAATGTCAAGTTTAAATTACTTCATATTAATTTTTAAGGTTCTTTTTTTAATTATAGTAATTAATAAAATATATAATTAAAAGTCAGAGAAAATATACTTAGAAGAATTGTTAAATTCGAAAAACTTTTTTAAAAACTTAAAAAGTTAATTAACTGTTTAAAAGAGGAATTTAATTTTAATTGTTATTAAAATAATTATAAATAAGTAGTAAAGCCGATAATAAAATAATTTATAAAAGTAAATATTACAACTTTATATCGATATCTCGATATAAAAGGTATAAATATATTTTATAACGAAAATTTAAAAATTTAAATAATAAAAATATATTAGATATAAAGAATGTTTTAAAATAGTACTAAGTTAAATAATTTCGAGTTGGCCTAAGAGCTTAATAGTTACAAGCCTGGGTGTCTTTTTTAATTACGACTGGCTTGGGCACCCTGTTTCGATTAATCTTAAAAGATAGCTAGTTTAAATCCCGAATGTACGGAATATTAAGATTTTATATTCGGATTTAGCGAATATACGTTAATTATTCTAAGTAATAAAAATCTAAAAAAATATCGTAAAATTGATTAAAGTTAGAAAAATTATTTTTATATTTTTAACCCTTTTCTTATAATATTTAATACTTTTAATTATAAGATTAACGAAAAGTTATAAAGTAACTATTTTACATACATTTAAGATTTACTATTAAAAACTTAATATTTCCTAAATTATTTTTAATATTCTTGGAAATTCCACTTATTAGACCAGGGTATAAGGTTTATTAAGGTCGAAATTTAATAACATTACGCAAAAAACTTCCTAAGCCGATAGTAAACGTGAAATTATATATTTACGAAGAATAGATGATCTGTTTCGTAATAAAACTTTTCGAAACACAAATATATAATTTATTAAAATTATAAAAATTATTAATTCTTATTATATTAGATAATATTCAGTAAAATATTTATTATACGAATTATTAATATAATTATTTCGTATTTTTAATTGACGTTAAATAATATGAAATAAACTTAATAACGTTATAAATAATATGGTTAGATTTAAACCGCATTATTTAAGCTAAGTTAAAAATACGAAATAATTATATTAATAATTAATATAATAAATACTATACTTAATATATCCGAATACGGTAATTATTAATAATTTTTAACATAATAATACATTATACGCCTCGGTTACGAAAATCTTTATTTCGAAACCGATTATTAAATTTCCGTAAATACGTAATTTCTTAATTAATATCGGTTAGAAATCGTATCCGCGTAATACCGACAAGGTTCGACCTTAATAAACCTTATACCCTGTTAGCTGGTTCGACAGGGGGAATCTTTTAAAAGGTAATAACTTAGAAAATGTTAAACTTTTCGCAGTAAACCTTAAGCCCTGATAAAATAGCTTTACAACCCTTTACTAGTTTTACGATAGCTATCTTTAATCTTAATCGATTTTATAATACCTTTTCGAAGTCGTATTAATTAAAACAGCTAAAATATACCGGGTAATTCTTATTACAAAATACCGGTATTCCGTAACTGCAAAATCTTTACGGAAAACTTTTTTTTTAAAAGTTTTTAAACTTTATAAAATTTTAAAACGAACTAAAAATATCGATATTTTTATTAATTTAATAGAGGTTTCTGAAAAAAATCGGATTTTACTTTTATTTTTCGAATGTCATTTAATTTAAATAAAGAAAAATATTTAAAAATTAAATAACTTTATATTAAAAATTATCGACCGTATAAAAAAATTATTAAAAAATGGACGAAGGTAAATAATGGTTTAAAAATATCGAAATTTAATTTTTAGTTCGATATAAGCTTGAAAACGACGAGTAACAGTTTATCCGGCTGTTCCGGATTGCGAAAACCGTCCAAAATTCGGTTAGGAATAGTTGTCGATAGGGGCTGCAAAGAGGTTAGGGTTTAGTAAAGCCTAGCAATCGAAATATATAATTTATTAATTTGTTTAATTTTATTACACGGTTATGTCTCCTTTATAAAGAAATAACTTTATATAAAGTATTAATTACGTTTTTATAAAATTAATATCTTTATATAAATATAGAAATTAAGTTAATAATTTGATTAAAAATAGGTAATTTTAAATATAACTTAATATATTTATTCTTATATATATTATTTACTCTCCTTAAAGGAGACGTAACCGTAAAACCAAAGTAAACAAATAGATAGATTATACTATTAATTGCTAAGCTTTACCAAGCCTTAACCTTCTTACAAACTGCCTTATTATGCCTCTATCGACAACCATTTTTTACCGAATTTTAAACGGTTTTCATAATCCGGAATAGCCGGATAAATTATCGTTCATAATTTTCCAGCTTATATTTAACTAAAAATTAAACTTCGAAGTTCTTAAGCCTTTTACCCTTTATATCCAGCTTTTTTCGTAGTTTTTTTATACGGTCGATATTTCTTTTTAAAAAGTTATCTAATTTTTAATTACTTTTACTAATATAAATCAAATCGGATCCGAAAATTAAAAGCAAAATTTAATTTCTTTAGGAAAAATCCGTTAGATCGACGGAAATATCGATGTTTTTGGTTCGTTTTAAAACTTTATAGTTACGAAATACCGGTATTTTATCATAAAAATTACCTCATATGTTTTAATTATTTTAATTAATAAGAATTCGAAAAGTTGTAAAATCGATCGAAATTAAAGTCGTAGAACTAATAAAGGGTCGCAAAGTAACCATCTTATATTAACTTAAGGTTTACCGCGAAAAACTTAACATCTCCTAAGTTATTACATTCTAGGAGATTCCCATTACTAAACCAGGGCATAAGGTTTATCAAGGTCGAAACTTGTTAACATTACGTAACAGTCGGCTTCGAAATAAAGCTCTTCGTAACCGAAGCGTATAATCTATTATTACCGTAAAACCCATTAATAGTTGCTATATTTAAAAATGTTAGGTAAAGTATTTATCGTATTAATTATTAATATAATTACTTCGTATCTTTAGCTTAGTTTAGATAATACAGCTTAAACCTAACAACCTTGTATATATATTATTTACGTAATTATAAAAATATAACGAATTTTATAAATTTATATTTACATTACTATCGTATATATATATATATATTACATTAGTATTATAAGAATGAAAATAATATATACCTTAAATAAAACTTTTTTATTCAGATTTAAAATTAATAATTTATTAATTAGCTTTAAATAAATTATAAAAGTAGGCGATAAACTCTCTTTAATAATAAATATAATATAACGATATATAAGATTTTATTAAAAGCGAATAAAAAAATTAAAAACGGAAAGAAAAATACTTTAAAATATTAAACTTTATAAAAACGTAAATATATAAAATATTACAATATTATTAATTTTAATAATTATTCTCTATTTAAAATTAATTCGAATTCTTAATACTCATTTTAATATATTTATAATATGCTCGTTTTCGTATATAAAACTTTAATTAAATAAAAACAACTTAATAATAAGTTAAGGAAAATAGAATTTAATAAAAAAATAATACATAATAATAAAGCTTAATATTAAAAATTTATAATTTATATTAATAATAATTATATTTCATTCTTTTCTCTCTAGAGGAGACGTAACCGTAAAACTAAATTAAACAAATGAATAAAGTATACTATCAGTTACTAAGCTTTACCAAACCCCAACCTTCTTACAGACGTCTCACTCCAGGGTGATTTTAAACTGCCCAATCATGCCCCTATCGACGACCATTCTTAACGGAATTTTAAACGGTTTTTACAATCCGGAATTACCGGATAAATTATCGCTCGTAATCCTCTAACTTATATCGATCTAAAGTTACACTTCGACGTTTTCAAACCCGTTATCGCTATCCTCCAGTTTTACCAGCAATTCTTCTATAAGCCGGATATTTTTTAACATAAATTTACGCAAAAATTAATTAATTCCGCCGTTTTAAATTAAATTATATTTAAAAATTAAAAATAAAACCCGATCTTTTTCGGAAAAGTTATTAATATTAATAAAAGTATCGATATATTTTATATAACCGATTATTTTATTTAAATCGGGTAATTTAATTAAACCCGTTTTTGTCGAAATTTTAAAAATACGAAATATTAAAACTTTATATTCGAACTTAACCGATATATTTTAATTATTTTCATTAATAAAAATTTAAAAACATACTTTAAAATTAATTAAAATTAAAAAAGTCGTAAGATTAACAAAAGGTCGTAAAGTAACCATTGTATACGGACTTAAGGTTTACCGCGAAATGCTTAATATCTTTTAAGTTAGTATTTAAAATTCATTCTATCAAATTAATTAAAAGGCATAAAATTTATTAACGTCGAAACTTATCAGCATTACGTAATCGGTTTCGGAATTAAGCTTTTCGCAACCGAAATATAATCTATTATTACCGTAAAAACCATTAATAATTACCGTATTTGAAAATACTAGGTAAAATATTTATTATCTTTAGCTCAGCCTGGATAATACGGCTTGAATTTAACGACCTTGCATATTCCATTCTTTAATATATTTATTTTTTCATCTTATATCTTTTTATCATTTATTATAATTATCTTAATTTTTTATAAAAATTTTAAATTTTCGTAAAACGGAAAATTACAGATTTCTATTTACGGATAAATTTAAATTATATACGAATTTTATATTTTTTTTTATAAATAATCGTTAATTATATATATTTATTTTAAACGTAATATTAATTCTTAGGACAATAAGATATATATCGTTACTTTTTACCTTAATAATAAAACTTTCTAGTTATTATTACTTTTCGTAAATTAGATTCGATATGGATTCGAAAGTAAGAAATCGCAATCTCGAGGTTTTAAAGTAAATATAAAATTATTAGAAATAAAATAAAAATTTAAAGAAAAGTTTAAAATTCTATTTATAACTTAAGCAACTTTCATTTTCTTACTTTCTTTTTAATATGGTTTATAATATTAATAATATAATATAAGTATTATATGGTAAAAAGTAAGACAATTAAAAGATTTCGCCGATTTAGTTTTATATTAGATTTCTATATATAATATGATATTTTAAATTAATTAGTTGAAGTTAATAAAGTTTTATAGGACGTATTAAATATACATACGAGGTATATAAATTAAGCAGTTGATTTTAAATCTTTTAATACTAATAATATATAAGGTTTTAAATTTAAAATTTAAAATTTATCTTTAAGAATTTCTATTATATATAAAATAACTTCAAATATATATCAAAACAACGGTTATAAAATCGATATGCTTAAATAGATAATAATTCTTTTTTATAAGAATTAAACTTTTTCGCAAATAAAATTACTATTAATTATATAATTAATACAAATAATAAATGTCTTTCTTTCTAGTTTTAAGATATTATAATATTTATTAAAATTAAGTAAATATTTAATTAATTAAATAATAATAAATTGTATTAACATTTTATACTAAAATTTAATGGAATTTTATTAAAAATGTTTATTTTACGTAATATATAACCGAGTCGGTTATATAATTAAGTCCCCCGTTTTTATACTATTTTAACTACTTTACTTTTATTATTTATTTTAAAATATTAATAATATAGAACGGTTTATGCAAGGTCGTTAGGTTTAAGCCGTATTATCCAGGCTGAATTAAAGACATAAAATAATTATATTAATAATTAACACGATAAATACTTTACTTAATATTTTCGAATACGGTAATTATTAATGGTTTTTACGGTAATAATAAATTATATGCCTCGGTTACGAAAAGCCTTATTCCGAAGCCGACTGTTAGGTTTCCGTAAGTACGCAATTTTTCGATTAATGTCGGCTGGAAGGCTTATTCGCGCAATGCCGATAAGCTTCGACCTTAATAAACCTTATGCCCTTTAGCTTTACGGTTCGGTAAGGGGAATTTCTTGGAATGTAGATAATAACTTAAGAAATGTTAAGTTTTTCGCGGTAAACTTTAAGTCCGTATAAAATGGCTGCTTTATAACCTTTTGTTAGTTCTACGATTAAAAGTGTTAGATATTAACTAGGAAAAAGGGCTAAAAATTCCAGATTAATTACTTTTAATTTCGATCGATTTTACAACTTTTCGAATTCTTATTAATTAAAACAGCTAAAATATGCCGGGTAATTCTTATTACAAAATACCGGTATTCCGTAATTATAAGATTTTTACGGAAAACGTTTTTTTTAAAATTTTAAAATTTAATAAAATTTTGGAATAAGTTAAAAATATTAATGTCTCCGTCGATTTAACCGATTTTTCCCAAAAAAATCGGATTTTATTTTTAATTTTCGGAGACGATTTAATTTATATAAATTAAAATAAGTAAAAATTAAATAACTTTATAGTGGAAAATATCGACCGTATAAAAAAACTATTAAAAAAATTAAATATAAACAGTAAAAAGTTTGAAAATTTCGAAATTTAACTTTTAGCTTAATATAAAAAGGATTACAAACGATAATTTATCCGGCTGTTCCGGATTGCAAAAACCGTCTAGAATTCGGTTAAAAATAGTCGTCGATAGGGGCATGACAGGGCAGCCTGTAAAAAGGTTAGGGCTTAGAAAAGCTTAGCAACTAATACTATAATTTATTTATTTGTTTAATTTTATTCCACGGTCACGTTTCCTCTAGGGAGAATAGAACGATTTATAAAAAAAAGAAAATAAATTTAACCGTTTAAATTAATATAGGTACTCCAAAACTTATTTATATATGCCTTTATATAATATATAACGTTTTCGAATTTATATTAAAAACCGATATAATAGTAAAGCTTATAAAGCCGACATTATCCTTAATGTGCAAAAGTTTACGATAATAAAGAAAAGATATATCAGTAAGAAATTTTTTAAATTAAAAGTATATATATCGTTTATTTAACTTTCATATATTAAAAATATAGTAAATTTATTATTTACTTAATACGTTATAATACGTATTAGAATTAGTTAAAAGTTTAATTTTATTAAATAATAAAAAATAATAAAACACCTTTAAATTAATAAACTAATAATTAAAACATGTTATAAGAAGGCTTAAAAATATTTCGTAAATAATGCAAGTTTTTTCGAGTTATAATCGTAAAATACAGTGTTTTACTAAGAATATTTACAATTATATTATAATAAATCTGTTAATAAAAGCTTTTGAAATAATATATATAATAATTTAAATTACTAAAAAAAGGAAAGAATTATAATAAGCGAAATAACAAATTAAAAATCATTTATATTAATAATAATATATAAATTTTTAATATTAAGTTTTATTTCTATTTCTTATTTTTAGTAGTAAAAATTGTTTATTTACTAGAATATAAATAGTTTATTTTCTTTTAATTACAAAACTATTATAAGCGAAAAAGGTTAAATGATAAATAAATTATCTTTAAAATAAACTAAATATTTCGATATATATATTAAAAGACGCGTTGAAAATTCGAAACTCTTGTTTATTTTTAAATATTATAAAATTTAATTTTTAATTAAATTTAAAAGTTATTGTGAAATTTTATCTGCTTAACGGAAACGTAAATGTAGAACCAAATTAATGAAATAGATAGATTATATTATCGGTTACTAGATTTTACTAAACCTTAATTTTCTTATAAATTATTTAATTATGCCCATATCGACGACCATTTTTAACGGAATTCTGGATGGTTTTTATAATCTAAAACAACCGGATAAATTATCTTTCGTAATTTTCCAATTTATATCGATTTAAAGGTTAAACCTCAACGTTTTTCAACCCGTTATAATTATTTTTTAATTTTATTAATAATTTTTTTATAAACCGGATATTTTTTAGAATAAGTTTACGTAAAAATTAAAAATAATTTTTTTTATAAAAATTATTAATATTTATAAAAGTATCGCTATATTTTATTTAATCGATTATTTTATTTAAGTCGGGTAATATAATTGAGACCGTTTCCGTCGAGATTCCGGGAGTACGGAATATTAGAATTTTATATTCGAACTTAGCCGGCATATTTTAGTTATTTTAATTAATAAAAAATTAAAAAAATGTTTTAAATTAGTCGAAGTTAAAAAAATCTTAAGATTAACGAAAGGTTATAAAGCTATCTTATACGAACTTAAGGTTTTTCGCAACCGAGGTATAATCTATCGTTACCGTAAAAACTATTAATAATTACTGTATTCGAAAATATTAAATAAAGTATTTATCGTATTAATTATTAATGTAATTGTTTCGTATCTTTAGCTTAGCCTGGATAATACGGCTTGAACTTAACGACCTTATATCATAAAATTTTAATAATATTATATTTTATATTTTATTTTTCCGTTTTAAAATATATTTATAAAATATATATTAAAAGTTTTACGTAATATTACGATTTTTATATTTTTAAAAAATCTCTATCGCTAGGGTTTTTAGTAGTTTTTAAATTATTATAATAACTAGTAATATTAAAGTTAAATTTATATAGACGGGAGATATTTTATTCGATTTTAATTCTACTTATCTTAACCTTTTTTCTATTTACTTTTATTAAGTTCGTTATTTTTATATATACGAAAGCGTTTAAAAATATTACTAAAGTACGATAATAGCAATATTAATTATAAAATACAGTTATGCATTATTAAAGTTGCTCACCGATAAAAATAATTTAATTTATTATATAAAATAACTTCTTTTTAAAAAAAACAGTTATTTTTATCAAATAAATTATATCGTTAATAAATATCGAAAAAGTAAAAATATTTTTTATGTAAACTTTAATTAGAAAGCAAATTTATATTTTTATAATCATAAATATTAATTATTAATAGGTTTAAACGAAAAAACGAAAAAATGATATTTATAATAAACTCGGATATAATACGTATATTTATAAGCAAATTATTACAATATATAATAATAAGGAATTTGTTAGGATTCGATGCGTTGGTATGCAACAGGGATGGTTGGCCCGTATAACGCTTACCCGAACGCGTTTTAAATGGGTTTAGCGCACTTATCTTTTTAGCTAGCTTTTACACCTAGAACAGATACATTCTATATATATCTAAGTAATATATACATTTTAATATTAATAATAGTTAAATTAGTCCCGCAAATTTTGATATAATAGTATTTTTTAGTTTTTTAAAAAGGATTACTGTAGGAACTTTTTTATTTCTGTTATTTTGTAATATATCGTTACGAGATTATAATTAACGCGTTACGAGGTTTTAATTAACCGGTTTAAAGTTAGAGTAATATGTAATAATTACGAAAAAGAATTTGTTCGATTAAGTATATATTATACGTTAAAGTTTTATTAAAACGATTAATTAATACCTTTATATAGCTTTTACGTTATTTAATAAGGGGAAGTTTTAAGATTTTAAGATATTTTTACGGATTTGCTAAAGTTTTATTTTAATAAAAATCGTTTTTATACGGAAATAAAGTATTTACGTAAGCAAGTTAAGCTGTTAACCAGTTATTAAACGAAAGTAACGTTAACTGGTTAAATAAAATTAACGGGCCTAAAAGAAATAATTTTAAAGGATTTATATTATAAGTAACTTTTATAAGGATAGATTTAAACGGTTTAAAACGATGCTAGCGAAAAAAATCGATTTTTATCCTAATAATAGCCCGTTAGCAAAACTGGGACCGTTAAAGCCGTCTGGAATATTTGATAAAACCTTTAGAATTATTATTAAAAGTTTTAAATATAACATAAAACCTAAGGAAAAAGAAAAAGCAAAAAAAAAAAAAAAAAAAAAAATTCCCAAAAAATCCTGGGGATCCTTGGCGGATCCGGGCTAGTAACGGCCTATAAGTAAGAACGTTATCGTTATATTTATCGAAACGGTTTTTATTATTATACTTTTCGCCTTTATTACGAAGTAGCGGTAGATGCGGCGGCGAGAAAGGCGGTAACGGTAAAGGAAGTAATAATGGTTTTTTTTTTATCGTTTAGTTTTTTGTCGTTTTCGGATTTGGATTCGGATTTGGATTCGGAAAGCGATTTAAAGGATTCGAGTAATAATGATTAGAAAAGACGTTGTTATAGCCGTAATAAGAAAATTAAAAAAAAAGAAGCATAAGGAGAAAAGGTTTAAGAAGAAGAATTCCGCCTTCCGTTAAAAGCGCTTCGATTTCGCCTTAGATAAGAAAAATTACTTGAAAGGTTTTTAAAAATTAAAAACTTTAAAAAAACGTTTTAAATTTCGTAGTTAAAAAAATAAGTTATAAGAAAAAAATAAAGTTTTTTATTTTTAATAAGCTGCATTTAACGAAGGCAAGTATTAAAACGATATATTAGGCGTTTTTAAAATTTATTACCGGAATTAAGAAAAATTTGAAAATGTTAAAGATTTTCCGTAAGATTTATATTATAATTAAAAAAATCCGTTGACTTTTTTTTTAGAAAAAATTAAGTTAATACCGTTACGACGGTAATGATTTAATTGCTTTTATTACGAAATTTTAAAATTTAATGTACAAAATTAAGAAATACGATATAAAATTAAATAAGAATTAATAAATTATAATGTTTTTAATTATCGTTAAAAATAAGGCAGTAAATTAATATTAAATAATAAGTTTCGTACTTTATAAAACCGATTATATAATTTACCGTTTAATAGATAATTTTAATAGCAAGTTTTATTATCGAGTAAAAAAAGCTAAAAGTAATAAAGATAATAATAACAAATTTAAAAATTAAAGATTTAACGCCCGAGGTAATAATAATAATAATAAAGGGAAAAATAACTGTAATAAGCTTTTATAAAACGTTCAAGGTGAAATTTTTTGTCAGAACTGTAAAAAATACGGTTATTTAGCTAAGAACTGCCGAAAGCTTAAGAAAAATGGAAATAACAATAGTTAATAACACGGTTAACGTAATAACGGACGAAATAGTAATAACGGTAAGTTTAATAACAATAATAATAATAATAGTAATAACATTAACGGGTTAGCAGTATTTATTAGAAACGTATTTTATCTCAGACGGTTTTAAGGATTTATATAACTAGTTTCTTAAAAGATATTAAGTTGGATATACCGTAAAGATTAATTAATTAAAAATAAAAAAGATTATAAAGCTGTTTAATCGCGTTATAAAGAACGTTAAGTATATTGCGTAGCAGGATAACGCTTTAAAAGGTATCGTAACCTTTATTCGAAAAGGCGATATATAACGTTTCGAAAAGTCTAAATCTGGAAATATTAGTATATCGAAAAAGTTTTTTGTATACGTACCTAATAATGTAACCGATAACGAACTGGTATTACGCCTAAAGGCAGGTATAAAATTAATTACGGAAAGTTTTAATAAGGAATTTAAAAACGAATATATATAAAATAAACCTTAAGCTTTAATTTTTTAGTAATATAATATATGTAAAGAAAACCGTAACGAAATATTACAAATTCGGAAGTTAACGTATTTATTATAAATAACGTTAAAAATTACTTTCCGAAATAATCGTTAAATATATAGAATAAGAAATTTATTATTATTACTAAGGGAAAATTAATTTAAGCCGAAATAATTGGTATAATTAATTAAGACTTTAAAACACTTAAAGGCGAATATAATTCGATCGTTTTACGATATATATTATACGTACTTATATTTCCGCTACGAACTTTTTTTGGAGAAATTCTTTATAAATACAAGGGATCCTTTAACCGAAATTATTTGATTAATAATAACTGTACGAAGTTAATTATAATAAATGTTTTTAAGAAAAGCTTTTTTTTAAACGTATAAACGAAAAGAGTTTTTCGTAAATAGTTTAGTTAACGAAACCTAATAAAGATACGCGTTAAGAATAGTACAAAATAAAGTAAACGAAATATTAAAAACCTTATAGGCCTTTATTATTAATAGAAAAATCTTAATAATAAAAGTAATATTAAAAAAACTTTATTTTCTAATATTGCCATTTATATTATCCTAATAATAAACGGTTAAAATAAACTATTAAAATAATTATAAGGATAAACTTAAACCAAACAAACTTTAAACCGCTCGTTTATAAAGTTTGTAATTAAACTAAAATTACTAAGATACTTTTAAAGAACGTTGAAAAATAAGAAATATACGTTAAAGAGTTATTCTGGTATAACGTAAAATAAATTAAGCCCGTAACGATTAACGGTAACGTATATTATAGCTTAGTTATAAATAACGTAAGCCGTTATTACATTTTTAAAACGTATAAAATGAAGCACGAAATATAATAATACCTGTATTTATATATAACAAACGTAAAATCTAGGTTAGCCCTAAATAACGAAATAATTAAAATCTACCGTATTAATAAATAAAAATCCGGAATAAATTTATTCGAAATATTAGGCGATATCGAAAAGGTTAAATTAATTAACTTTAATTTTTATAATTAATATTAGAACGATATCTTAAAAAGAAATATATAAATTGTTTAAAATAACGCTTACGTTATAATTATCCAGATACGTATCTTAACCTATTTCTGGGATTACGTTATAAAAATAATAACTTATACGTTAAATCGTACTAGACAGTTTATAGTTAATTATATCATATTATAGACATATTATAATCGGGCGTTAAATAATAAAAAATAAAGAAGGATGCCGAATAACGCGTATTTACGTATTATTAGGAACCGTTATATGGTTTTAATGGACGAAAATTATCGAATTAAAGCTGAAAAACTGGAAATATAAAGTGCTAAAAGTTTATTTCTAAGTTATTAAGGTATTTATAATTATAAATTCTAATTATTAAAAACGGCCGTTTCTTAGTTATATTACATATATAAGTTTGCGAAAAAATAAATACGATAAATAAAAAAAAATATTTAATTTAAGGAACGTTATAAGGTTTTTACCTTTTTATATATAACGCAAATTTTGTTACTAATTTCGAAAAAAAGGCGTTAGCGTTTATAATTATAATAATAATGTCATATTAAATAATTAAATAGATAACGAAACGAAAACCGTAAAATAGAAGTAAGGTAAACCGAGGAAAATTAAGCCTAAGTTATATATATATAAGGTATCTAACGAAAAGCCCGAGATTATAACGGCTTTTAACTTAAAAAAGGGTTAATTTTTATCCGGGTGTTCATAATTTTAATTTCTTTAACGAACCGGAAAATAACTTTTATAGACATCTAAATAACCGCGATATAATATAACAAATTTACGAATAAATATATATACGTAATATATTTACTAATAACATTTACCGTTTATTTAGTATAAATAACGATAAGTTTAATTTTTAAAAAATTATAACCGACTTTAAATAAAATATATAGCTTAACTCTACTTATAAGGAAATTAACAAAAACTTATAATAAGGAACTTTTGCTTTTAAATTAACGATTAAAACTGTTAAAGGCCATTTAATAAATATTAAATAAGTTTTAAAAAAGAAATATACGTTAACGGATAAATTGAAAAGATATAAGGTTCGTATCGTTATATACGGCTTTATTTAATAAAAAAGAATTAATTATAACGAAATAACTGTAATTACTATATATACGGTATATTGATATATTTTTATAACGTTCGTAACCTTTATAAAGTAATATATTTAATAAATGCATTTTATCCCTACTTATTTAAATAATAATTTAACAAAGCAAATTTTTATAAAACGTTTTCACTTATTATAAAAATACTCCGATATATATTTAAATAAAAAATAACGTTTTAATTTTACGCTTAAAAAATCATTGAATTAATAAACCTTTTATATAAGTTAAAATAAACCGGTATTATTTAATAAAAGAAAACCCGAAAAATATTTAATAAATACGGTTTTAAGTTATTATTATCCGATAATACGATATACCTTAACGCGAAAACCCGTAACGTAATTGTTTTATACGTCGATAATTTCCTATTTTTCGGCCTTAATAAGGTACGTTTAAAGGTTATAATAGATGCTAACGCGGTAACGTCCCGATAAATAATTTCGGAACGGTAAATTAATATTTTAATATCCGTATCGTTCGATTATTCGATATAAATAACGTCCGTTTCGAGTAAAAATAAAATATTGATAAAGTATTAATAAATTTAAATATTATTAATATAAATAGAAAATTAACTTTTTTCGTTAAAAATATTTAAATTATGTAATACGTTATAAAAGTAAAGTTAATAAATAAAATATTTTCTATTACCTTAACCTTATTAATACATTTAATTTTTTTAATTATATAATTAAATTAACTATAACATTTATAAATAACTTATTTTTTAAATATCGAAAATATATTAAACGCTTTTTAAAATATTTAAAAAAAACTTCGAAGTAGTTTATTCGATACGGGAAATTAAACGAAAAATATATTTATTACGTTTATATTAAATTAGAATTATTTATAATAATCGATACGAATTTTATACATAACCCCGATATAATTAAATCTATTATTAATTACGTTTTATTTATAATAAAAAACGTGGTAATATAAACGTTAAAACGATAATAAATTATTATATAATATATTTCGGAAATTAAATACGTAATATTAAATACCGCAATTATTAAAATAACAGGTGTACGAATTTTCCTCGAAAAACTTAGCCTTATGTTTAAAAGTTATATTACCGTTTTTAAAAACAATAACGGTACGAAAATATAAATTAAGAAAAACGTTATATTACGAAAAAAACCTTATATACGTTTTAAACATTATTATAAACGTTAAAAAATCTAATAAGGCCGCATAAAAGTTAAATATATTAAAAACCTAAAGAACTTTATTAATGGATTTATTAAACTATTAAATAAAATAATACATAATAAGTTTATTACTAATTTAAATTTAAAAGCGTTTAAAAAATACTTAAAATTTAATTAAAATAATTAACAAAAAAATAATCCCGTTAAACTTTTTTTATACGGGAAAAGGATCGTTTCCTTATTAAAATCTGTTTCTCGTTATTAAAAGTAACGACCGCGATATTTTTCTTACAATTACTTAGGGGTATCCGCTTACCTATTAATTTTAAAGCTTTAACGTTTTATAAAATTACTTATTTATATATACTTATAACTTTTTACGTTAATTTTTACCTAAAGGCGGTAATATTTTATATATAATTTATAACTTATTAATATCCCTTAATTAACCGCAAGAAAACCTTTATTTAATAGCCTTTTATAAAAAGGGATCTAAAAAATAATAATTTTAATCACTTACTAATATTGCCATTAAAAAATAAATCCAATTTTTAAAGCTATAAAACTTTTAACGCAACAGGTTAATATATATAAACCGTTTTCCTATATTAACGCCTAACTTAATCCGAAACGTTTCGGAAAAAGTGGGTCCTACAGCCCGGCGCAGTTATAACGGAACGGTAAAATAAAAAAGCCGGCTACGTAATATAACGGATTAATACGATATATAACTTAATTATTTTGCGTAAATTAAAAATTTAATTCCGAACCGTATAAAATCTTTTTTTATTATTTTTTTATTAGTTTTTAATAATTTTTTATCGGTTTTTTATATAAAAGTTAAAGTTTAATTCCCAGACGTATTAATTAAAGTTTTTCCTAAAGTTTTCGAGTACATACATAACGCAAAAGGACATATTAGGATTCGGTACGTTAACATATAACAGGGTTGGTTGGTCTGTATAACGCTTACCCGAACGCGTTTTAAGTAAATCTAGCGCATTTACCTTTTTAGCTAGCTTTTGCACTTAAAACAGGAGCCATCCTATTAGGGCTATATTTTATTTTTCTTAAATAAGTTGACAGCTGCCAGCTTCTCTGTAGGTGGAAGGAGACCTACCCTGCCACCTAAATGCAAAACGTTAACGTTTTAAGTGCGATTTTCAATTGATTATTATCAACCCATTCCGTTTCTTTTCGCACCTACTTGCAACTTAATATATAGCAACAACAATAACAATAACAACAATAACACCATACCGTTACGCCTACGAGCTCCCTTTTCAGGGTACGCTCTTTTGTTAATCAGTACAACTTAATACATCTTCCTCTGCCGCCCGAAGGCGGTTTTGATAGCGGCAAAGGGCTGCGAAACGGCAACGCGTTAATAAAGCCCGAAATAAAGCCCTTAACGCTGATTTCTACAACTATTATAATATTAACGATATCCTAAAGGAAACTGAAGCTTAAAAAGGTCAGGAAGGTAAGGAAGTAATTAACCTAATAAAGGATTAATTGATTTTTTTATATATTGTTATGGTACGTCGTATTTTATATGGTATTAAAATGCAATGGTTATGTTCTTATAATGCTAATATCAATTAAAAACGTTAAAAAATATATACAAAATCAGGTGTATCAACTGGAAGCAGAAATTAAGGGGGCATAGGTAGGTTACATACAGGCTACTAGGAAGCTGACAGGTGTTAAAGTGCTTAGGAAAAATAAAATATAGCCCTAATAGGATGGCTTTAAAACAGATACATTCTAGATATAACTAAGTAATATACACATCTTAATACTAATAACAGTTAGATTAACACCGCGAATACTAATAGAATATAATTAATTACAATTAATTTATTACGTTATAATAATTTTATTTAAATTCGTTATTATAAAATATTAAAAGAATAAACAACTTATATATATAGTAGGTTATTCGAATTATAATTACGAAAGAAGATAAAATAAAGGACTATATTTAATATAAGTAAATAAACTAATTAATTCGTTTTTTATACGAATAAATATAATTGTTATTAATATTAAAAAAACTAACTTTTATTTTCACTTTACTTATAGTTTCTTTTTATTAAATTTTAAAACTAATCAAAATAATAACCGTTATAAGATAAATAATTAAGTATAAAATATTACAACGATGTTTAAAAATTATTAAAATTAACATTTAATTAAATTTAAAAGCTATAATAAAACTAATAATATTATTACAGGTTATATATTAATTTAGTTTTTATTTCCGTATTAATACGTTATTTATATTTTTTATAGAGTTTTATCGCCGGTTATTATAATGCAGTTAAAACTTTTATAATATTTCATAAAATAAAACCGGATTTATTACGTAATTACGGGAACTCGTAAAGATTTTTAAGATTTAACCGGAATTATAAAGATAAGTTCGGAATATTAAGAAATTATATAATAATAATATTATTAAAAAGAATACCAAATATAAATAAGGTTTAATAAAGTAAATATAAGAAATATAGATTTATCGAAATATATAATATTATTAAACTGTTTTTAATACTAGTAATAAATACCTAGGTTTCGTAATAGATTTATAAAAGTAAAATCAGTTAGAATCGATTATAATAACGTTTTTTTATATTTAAAAATTCTAAGTATACTTATAACTATTTTATCTTTATTTAGTTGAATTTATTCTGTTTTTTAATAATCTATTAAAAAATAAAAATAAAATATTTATAACAAACTAAGATATAATACCTATGTTTATAAGAAAGTTATATAAAGATTTAAAAATAAAAACACTTCATTAGTTTAAAATTTTTAATATATTTTATTTTAAACATTTTATAAATTTTAACTATAACGTAGGACCTAAGCGAACGAGCTATACGAGCGAGCGAGCCAGCCGTTTGGACCTATATAATAAAATCTGATTTTTAAAGATTTATAACTATATCAAACCTTTATAAATACTTATAAAACTTCATACACGCCTTTATAACGGCAATAGCAACGTAGAACGAAATTGGTAAAAATTATACGTTTAAAATGCACTAGCTATATATAATAATTTCTTTTTTATTTTTTAATCCGACACACCTTTATATATCTCTATAAAGGAATTTCTTTTTAATTTTTTAAAAAATATTAACTTTTGGTTTATAAATTATCATTAAAATGTACAAAATTTCATATTATTTAATAATGATTTCGTTGAATTATATAATTTAACAAAATTTTATTTTTTTTTATTTTAAAAATAATATAAAATAATTTATATCTTAGCGAAAATAAGGTAGATCTTTTTTTCAAATTTATATATAATTATTAGATATATTAATAGATATTCTAACGAAGTTACATCGAAATCCAAACTAAATTAGCGCAGTTATAACTATTTGAATTAAATGTGGGGCGAATTCGACTTGCTCGCTTATATAGCTCGTTTACTTATGTCCTACGTTAGCGTTATTATTAACTTTTATACGATATATAATTAATAATGTCGGCAGATGTGGTGATTTATTATTAGAGCGTTAAAAGGATTTAAGGGCTTTAATATGGCCCTAGGATTGCAAGGATAAAGAAGTTATAGCTATATCTAGCTGCTTGGGGGGGGGGGGGGGGGGGGGGGGGGGGGGGGGGGGGGGGGGGGGGGGGGGGGGGGGGGGGGGGGGGGGGGGGGGGGGGGGGGGGGGGGGGGGGGGGG
>QJNZ01000908.1:0-35457 GCA_004155055.1 Monosporascus sp. CRB-8-3
CCAGCAAACGCTATCTTTCTACATTTTTATCACTAAGATGGCCCCCCCCCCTCACGCTCCACCCCCCCAACGCGCCGGCGATTTCCCATACAAATCGCCGAAATCGCTATATTTTCAAAACATTATTATAAATCCAATAAAAATGGTGGAAATAAAGGGTTTTCGAATTTAATTAAACATTTACCAATCGGATTGTTTAAAATTATTTATGGATTATGTAATAACTAGGTTATTTAATACCGTATTAAAAAAGTGAAAAGTTCGATTTTATATGCATTTTTAGCATAAAATAAAAATTGTAATATTTTACCTTTTATAACCTAAATTATTAATAAAGGTTATTAATAAATATTATTAACATAAATTTAGGCTTTAGATTATATAATTCAGCCGGATTTATATATATATGTATTTAATTTAATTATTTATTAATAAAAAAGGAAAATTAAGTACCATATTTTTATATTAAAATTCGAAATAATAACATAATATTAAATATTATTATAACACGAAACAATATTAACTTGCAATTTACAAATTTATAATTCATTTATAAAGGCGTATTAGGGATTCTATCAGCTAGCTACTGCACCAAAAGACTGGATTAATAAATGCGCACTTATTGCGCTACTTATCTGACATACCCCCTCAGTGTTACGACCTAACGGAGGGGAAGTCTCGGAAACGGTCCTAGCGGACCGAAACAAAACCCAAATAAGTCAAGTTACGTAATTTGAATCTTTTCTGCGGATAAAGATTTAAATAAATTTATATAGATCTAATACCTTATAAATTTATAAAAACGACAAGATCTATAAGAAATCTAGGTTTTTACGAAAAATATATATGTTTATTACTTTATAGTTTAAGTAATACTAATTTGTAATATAACTTAATTATTTAAAATACCTTTAATATTATTAAACGTAATTAAATTATCCTTATTACTTAAATTCCCGTAATATAATTATTAACATAAACCGTATAACTTAATTTAATAATTAATTAATTAACTTAGCCGGTATATGTTACAAACTTTTATTTAATAATATTATTAAATTTTAAATAATTACTCGAATTATTAAAATAATTTTTAATACCGAAAAAAATACCGGTAATTAACAACTTTAAAATAAGCTTAAAAAATTAAAAGCAAAAGTTCTGCAACTTAAAAAATTAATTAAAAAAAACTTTAATACTTTAAAAGTTAAAATTAAAAAACTTTAATTTTACGATAAAAAAATTAATATCCAAAGTTTTTTTACCTAAGCATAAATATATTTATAATTTCTGGCTTTCGATAATCCTAAAAATAAAATCTTTACCGTTACGGCGTTCCTTATTAAAAACGTATTTAATTAATTTAAACTAATTATAAAGGATTACTTGGAAAACGCGAAAAACGATATAAAAATATTTATTAAAAAACTTTTCGCTAATTATTCCAATTTCGAAAAAAAATTAAAAGCTAATTTTAATAATTCCGATAAAAAACGTATTATTATATAAAAAATTTTATAATTACGATAAAAAAAATTAACGTTTAAATATATAATAAAGTCCTGGAATTTAATAATTAAAACGAAATAAATAAACGAAAAAAAATAATACCTTAATTAATATATTTTATAAAAAATTAAAAAACGATATTAAAGATAAAGTATTTAAATTAAAATGCTTAATTTCTTTAAGTAAATATATTATTAAAGCTGTAAAAATCGATAATCGACTGTTCGAAAAACGATAAAAAAAAAGCTAATATACTTTACGATATAAATTTAATAAGTTTAATTAAAAAAATAAACGTACCCCGTTTTTCATTTTTTATAAGACTTAATTAAACCCGATAAAAATCGAAATAATTTAATAACGAAATTAATCGTAAATTAAGTATTATAATTATGGCTAAATAAAATATAAAGCTTTTAAATACAAGGTATTTAAAAAATTTCGATAAAATAATTAAGGCTTTATTTCCGAAAAATAATAACAAAACGATAAAAAAAATAATAAAAAGTTAATTAATATAATCCGGCCACGGAATACGGTAATGCAGTAATATAGGGATTACTTAAAATAAAAAGCCTTTATTAAAAAAAAACCATTTATATAATTTTAAAAAATTATAATAATAAAAATAAAAATAATTAACTTTATAAAAATGGTTATAAGAATATTATAAAAAAAAAAATTTGTATTTAGAAAAACCAAAACGGTATATAAAGATCCACGTTATTTATTACGATAAGTTTAAATATTAGTTTTATCGAAAATAGAAAAAAATAATTTACTAACGTATAATTCGAATATATTAATAAAGGTTTAATTTAAAAAAAAATTAACAAAAATAATTAGTAATAATATCGATATTTATAATTATTTGCAAATAAAAATAAAATCGATTAAAAAATAATTTTATAAAACTGGCTACCCGGAAAATTATACCTTTAAAAAAACCTTTTTTATTATTACGAATAATATAATTACTAAACGGAAAAAAAATTAATTTAGAAAACGGTAAAGAAATATTATTAATAAGTTATTACCGATTTAAACATTTAATTAACTTTTATTACAAACTTAAAAAACAGAAAAATAATTAAAAAAAGAATTAGAAATTTCGTTAAAAGAATTAATAAAATTCGGAAAACGAAAAAAAAAATATAATAATTAATAAGAAAACAATAGTTTATAAATAATATTACTAAGTAAAAGAATAATCGAAACTTTTACGGAATATATTTACAAATAACTAAATATGTAATAATAATTTAAATAGTTACAAAAATAAATAATATAAATGGAAAAATACTTAAAAAATTTTTAAATATAAAATAACCGAAACGAAAAAACGGTACGAAAACTTTTACGGACCTTAAAAAAATAACGTTACCTGTAAAAAAACCGCAAATAAACGGAGGAAATAAAGTTAAATTATAATATTTTAAAAAAGTTTTAAATATAATAATTAAAACTATTAACGATAACGTTATTATTATACGAATACGAATTAAAAAAAACTAATATACCGTAATAGTAAATTACGGAACGATAATTACAAATTATATTAACCCGGAAGTAAAAAATTAATTAAGGCTATTATAAAAAAAAATTACCTTTTTAAAGTTAAAAATATTAAAAGTTAAAAATTTACTTACGATAACGGATAAGTTAAACGCGAAATTAATTAATTTAAGACTTTTATTAAAGAAAAAAAAAACAAATTATTAATTTCGATATTATTTTATTAAACGGATATAATATAATCCTGGAAAAATTATGGTTATATTAATATAACTATTTAATTAATTAAAAAATTAATTAAATAAATTTCCGCTTATTTTTTAATATAAGGTAAAATATAAATAATACGAAATTTTAATATTCGATTAATAAGAATAACGAATGTAAATATAAGGATATAACAGGAATTTTATTAACGTAGAACACCACCTCACGAGCCACACCACCTTGCGAGCCGCTTTTTAGCACTTCGTAACAACTAATCCAAATAATTTAACCACAACAAATTTAATTGATTTAATCGACAGTATTCCTTTTCGTTAACAGTATCTAAAACTTTTAAACAAATACACGTATTATATTTAAGTTTGTTACGGACGTATATTGCTATTCCCTTCTGTTAATTCGTATACGACAAACCACGCCCTAACATATCTAAGCTAATATTACCCCCATTTCGAAAATATCAAAAACAACCGACCGAAAATCGATTATCGACTAAATTCCCGACCCGTATATGTAAATATTTTTTTATACGGCTTTAATACGTAAAAGATATTCGTAAAATAAAAGGTTATAGGGCTTTGTTAAAAGACGCGTTATAAGGTTACGGGGTAAGGCTATAAAGCTTATTAAGGCGCGTCGGAAGGCGCGTCGGAAAACGCGTTACGGTATTATAAAACTTATCGGAACGACAATTCGATCCTACGTATATATAATTGTTAAAATAAAAAATTCCAATTAAAAAGAACATTTACTATATATGATAAGTAGATTTTTTAACCGTTAAAAAAAGTAGGAATAAAAACGCGTTATTAATAACTGTTAAAAATAGCCGTCACATACGGATTAGGAAAAAAAAATGGCAATATAGCGTTCATAACAAGCTTTAATATAATATATACACTTATTTAAAAACTGTAAGTATTGCTAGCGAAAAAGAATATTGTCGATTAAATCAATTAAATGTATTATAGTTAAGTTATTTGGATTAGTTATTACGATATGCTAAAAAGCGGCTCCCAAGGTGGTTTGGCTCGCGAGCTGGTATGATACGTTACTTAAAAAAATAAAATATATTTAAAATAAAAGATATAATAAAAAAATACGGCGCGTTATTACGAACTTTAAAATATAATTTCGGTAAATAAACGATAATTTATAAATATAACTTAAAGGATTATTAAAATAAATAATAAAGGTATTATTACGGTATTACAAATATAAAAGGTTTTTCCAAAAAAAACTTAATATAAAATTACCGTAATACAGTAAATGGGATTATAAAATAATTTGTAAAAATAACAAAATAACTGCTTTTTATTTTATTTACAATTTAAATAAAATGAAGTTATACGTTTTTCGTAATTATTTAAAAGATAAATTACGGAAAAAATATATATAATGCTTTAAATCGCTAGCAAAATATTTTATATTTTTTGTTTTACGGAAAAACGAAAAGTTATAACTTATTATTAATTATTAACAATTTAACGATATTACCGTTAAAAATAAGATATTATTATTTTTAATTACCGAAATTAAAAATTAATTATAAGGCGCTAAATAGTTTACGGCTTTAAATTTAAGAAAAAAATATAACTAAATCCGAATTAAATTAGGAAACAAATAAAAAATAACTTTTAAAATAAAATACGGATTATTTAAATATTTCGTTATATTTTTTGGATTTACGAACGTATTAATAACTTTTTAACAAATAATTAATTACGTATTCCAAAAATATTTTAACGTTTTTACTATATATTACCTTAATAACATTTTTATTTATTTGAAAATAAAAAAGGAATATACAGGATACGTTTATAAGATTTTATAAGCTTTACAGAACGCCAATTTTCTAGTTAACGTAAAAAAAAATATTTTTTACGTTTAGAAAATTAAATATTTAAAATACGTTATTACTTTAAAATATATTAAAATAAATTTTAAAAAAATTTCTGTAATTAAGAACTAAAAAATACCTATTAATATTACCGAGGTACAAATATTTTTTGGATTCGTTAATTATTATTAACTATTTATATAATATTTTAATAAAATTATAATACTATTAACGGAATTTATTAAAAAAAACCGATAATTCGTATAAGTTCCGATAATAAAAAAAGCTTTTTAATAACTTAAAAACGCCCTTATTAATAAACCCGTTTTAATACTATATAACCTAAATAAATTAATAAAACTAGAAACTGACGTTTTAGATTTTATTTTAAAAGTAATAATTTACTAACGAAATAACGAAAAAAGATTATACCTTATCGCCTTTTACTTTTATAAATTATACGGTACCGAACTTAATTACCTTATTTACGATAAGGAATTTCTAACTATTATTAAAACTTTTAAAGAATTTAAATATTACCTTAAAAAAAATTAATACCAAATAAAAATATATATAAAATACAAAAATATCTTTTATTTTACAATTATAAAACAGTTAATCGAATAATAATTACGTTACGTAAAATATTTTTCGGATTTCGATTACGTTATTATTTATCGTAAAAAATTAGAAAACGGTAAAACGGATATTTTTAACAAATAACCAAATTTAAAAAATCCCAAAATAAAAATATAATAAATTATATTCGATAAGATATTAAAAGGGTACTTATAATAACAATACATTAATATTATTAAGATATTTATATTGGATATATACAAAGAAATACGGTAATATTATAATAATTTACTTAAAAACCAGAAAACAAATAAGATTTACGTATTAAAAAAATATTAAAAAACCTTAATACGAAAAATATATAAATACCAACTATATAAACATCTAGGGATTTACAAAACCTTAAAATATTTATAACGAATATATTATTTTCCTAAAATAAGGTTAATTATATAAAAAATTATATAATAATATAATATTTACGTTAAGGTAAAAGTTAAACGATATAAATTATACGGAAAGTTATAATTATTATTAATCGTTAAACGATTATAAGATTTAGTTATATTTAATTTTATTACAAAATTCCTATTATTAAAAAACCTAATTACGGATATATATTATAATAATATTTTTATAATCGTTAATTAATTTATTAAATTTTCCTATTTTTTACTTTATGTCGGCAGATAGGGTGATTTATTGTTAGAGCGTTAAAAGGATCAAAAGGGCTTTGATTTGTGGCCCTAAGATTGCAAGGACAAAAGAGCTGAAGCCTATATCTAGCTGCTTTCCCCCCCAGTTAGAAATGAGGAAACTAAAACCAGGATACACCAGAACCACAGCTTGAAAAATATAATACAATTTGCTTACATGGTAGCATTTTCTGGTTCCGTCTCTTGGAAAATTAATATCTTGATTTACCTATTTTGTGTTATATTCGAGGTACCGTTCCGTTTCGGTATAGAAGGCTAGAATAGAAAAACGGCAGGCTCGGCATAAAGGCGCTTTAAAGCAAAGAAACTGCGAAGGCTCGACCTTAAAGAAGGTTTTGAAGTCCCCTTAATCGCTGGAAAAACGCCTGCGTACGCAGTAGCCGTTGTCGATTAAAAGCGAGAGAGGCTCGTCGACGCGGTGATATCCGAGAGGATTCGAAAAAGAGATTCTCGAGAAAGAACTACCAGAGAGGACCAGAGAAAGCCAAGATGGCAACTGGAAAAGGAACAACGTCTGGAAAAGACGTAGGTTAGCCGGAGGGCTTTAATATGGAACAAATGATGAAGGCGTTCGCCAAGCTGTCGAACGAGACGAAGAAGAAGGATACGTACCTGGATTAGAAGGATTTCGACTTTAAGCTTAGCGAGGAAAATCGGCTACGAAACAGTAACAACTGGGAGATGTGGAAAACGGCTATCTGGGTAGCCCTGATAGCAGTTAGGTACCGTAACGGTAATTCGGCAAAGCTTAGCCATATTAATAAAACCAAATTAACCGCCGCGGTTATTACCAACGTTAAGGAAACCCCTATAGCAGTTATTACTGGACTTACAAAAGGAACGGAAATAATTAAGGTATTAAAACGCTTATATAAAACAAAAGGAATCGATTAAAAAATGGACCTTTGGACCCAGCTCCAATTTGCCAAATGGTATCCCAGGAAGCAATCGGCGTTAAACCATATGGTCGACTTCAAAAACCTGGTACGGCGGTACAACGAAGTCGATATACCTGTTAACGCTGGACAACAGGTTACTATGTTTATCAACTCGATTCGGAATTATAACGGCGATTAAAAAGGCCGAATAAAAGGAATATTTCGTCAGCACCCAACTATAACGGTAAATCAGGTATATAACGACTTTGTCGCCGAATTTCGAAAAAAGGAAAACGCGAAAAAAAGAAATAACAATAGCCATAACGCGAATCAGAACCGATAAAACAAGCCCCCATGGAACAAAGATGGCCAGCCACTTTGTTATAAATGTGGTAAATACGGATACATGGCGAAGGATTGCCCGAAGAAATAAAAGCGTAATACAAAATACGAGGTTAGCTTCATCCCGGAAAGGCTGCAGGACTTGTACAGGACGGATGGAAAGACTTTTTGATGGCTTTTAGGGCGACGGCGAGGTCTGGATGGCTTCATGGCAACCTTAGGGCTATAAGGGCGTGTCGGCAGATAGGGTGATTTATTGTTGGAGCGTTAAAAGGATTAAAAGGGCTTTAATATGTGGCCCTAGGATTGCAAGGACAAAAGAGCTGAAGGCTATATCTAGCTGCTCTCCCCCCCAGTTGGAAATGAGGAAACTAGAACCAGGACACACCAGAACCACAGCCTGAAGAATACAACACAATTTGCCCACACTTTATAATAAAAATATAAATACCGAATAAATAGTATATATTTTTTTTCGATATATATATAATATATACGGATTACTAGCAGAAATTATTTTAAGTAAAAATACGATTTTTATTTTAAAATTTTAGCAAAATTTAATAATATAACTCGGCTTAAATTACAAATTATTAAATATTTTTAAATTACAAATAAACGGATAAATAGAAAGAATTAACCAAATATTAAAAACATATTTACGATACTATATTAATTATAAGCAAAATAACTAGGTTAAAAAATTATTTATCGTATAATTAACTTACAACACCAGCTACTATAATAATATTAAAACGACTTTAATAATTACTAACTTCGGTTTTATACTAAAAATTTACAAGAAAATACAAAAAGGAGGATTAATTAATATTAAAACAATCCTTACCTTAAAACAACTTAAGTAATTATATTAAAAAATAAAAATAAAACTTAAATTGGTACGTAATTAAATATATAAATATTATAAGCAAAAAAAGTTAAAAAAATTAACTTTCTCGGAAAGGGAAATGGTTCTTTTAACTACCAAAAGAATTAAAACGAAACAACTAAACTAAAAACTCGATTTTAAATATATCGGCCCGTATAAAATCGTTAAAAAAGTTTCAGAAAATAATTATCAACTAAAACTCCTACTTAAAGTTAAACTTTATCCGATTTTTTATATTTTTTTATTCGAATTAACGGCAGATATTATTATAGTATATACGATATAAAATAACGTAAAAATAAAAGAAAAAAAAAATATATAAAATTGAAAAAATATTTAATATACGAAAAAAAGGATTTATATTATACTTAATTAAATAAAAAAATTACCCGGATTTTAGAAATATCTAAAAATCTATTAAAAACCTTATTAACGTTTAACGCCTATTAAAAAACTTTTACCGATAACGTCGAAACTATTAAAATTAAAGGTATTTTAATCTACATTATTTAAAAACGGCCAGTTAAGTATTTTAAAAATAAATTAATTATCCAAAATAAGGATTTAAGCGGAAAACGATACGTTTACCTTTAATTATTTTTACTTTTTTAATTTATCTATAAATTAAAAGCCGTAATTAATAATCTTTACCTTTTAAACGTAAAGAAATTTTTTCTAGTAACAAAAGCAAAAGAAACGATTAATAATTTCGTTAATATTACATTATTTCCGCGTAAAATTTTTTTTCAGCTCGTATTAAAAACGTAATAAGATTTTTTCCGTTATAGTTTTTTTACGGTCTAAATAATCCTTTTTTTCCTTAATATAACGAAAAAAGTTAATAAAAATACCGGACCTATTATAATAACGACGGTACTTAATATATTCGTTATAACGGCGAATTTCTTTTATTATTTAATATTTAGCCTTTTTTTTAAAATATAACATATACAGCATTATTTTAAAATCAAATTTAATAATATAAGTAATTAAAAATTTAAGTTTTTTTTTTAATTTAAACGATTACGGGATTTACGATTAATAACGCAATTATTTATAATAAAAAATTAATTTACTAAAAGAAAAAAATCTTTAAGGATAAAGATCTTAAAAAAAGGAAAATCGTATTACGACTTAACGGAAGGGAAATTTCGGAAACGGTTTTAACGAACCGAAATAAAACCTAAATAAATTAAGTTACGTAATTTAAATCTTTTTTGCAGATAAAAATCTAAATAAACCTATATAAATCCAATATTTTTTAAATTTGTAAAAACGATAAGATTTACGAAAAATCCAGGTTTTTACGAAGGATATATACGTTTATTATTTTATAATTTAAATAATACTAGTTTGCAATATAACTTAATTACTTAAAACGCCCTTAATATTATTAAACGTAACTAAATTATCCTTATTACTTAGACTTTTATAATACGACTGCTAATATAAACCGTATAACTTGGTTTAATAGTTGGTTAATTAGCTTAGCCGTTATATTTAGTAGCTAGCGATCGGGTAATATTAACTGGTATTATAGCTCGAAACTTAAGCGATACGTGTCAGCTAGCAGGGGGTGCTTAACGCACTCTATATACGAAAGGGCTCCTTTTAATCGGAAGATATATGTTCCGTTACTAGGTTATATAAAAGCTGTACGCGTACTAAAAACATACGCAAGTTAACCGAATATAACAATATAATTAATATCCCTTATATTTAATAATTAAAAGTCTTATTCGCTTAATTCGCGTTATTATTAATTAATTAGTTATTATTAAGATAATATAGGTTATATATTAATAATAATAATTCATATATTTTATTAATTGTAATAATAACGGTATTATTAACGTCCTTTATTATTTATAAAGAACCTAAAGATTAAAACCGTTTCAAAGGCAAATTTTAATTTAAAACGTATACGTGTAATATTTGGGATTATATCGATCTTAATTAAGATAATTTATAACATATTAAACTTAAAAACCCGATATAACCTTTCATCTAAAAAATAACGTTATTATTTAATATAAACAACCAATTTATTCTCCGAAAAAATTATATTAATCGAAAAAATCGATCAAACGAACTATCCGATAAATACCCTTAAAATAACGACCGAAAATAAATAAGCTTACACTTAAAACTTTACGATATATATTTACGAAAACCGAAAATTCGATACCTTTCGTAAAAACGTTAACGACCTTACAAAATAAATCCTAGAATTAATATTTCTAGTAAATAAAAAAAATTAGCTTTCTTCCAGGAAAAAACTTACGGAAATAATACGCCAAACTAATTAAATCCGGCAAAATATATAACAATAAGCTTTTAATCAACATTTAACGCAAATACTGCGAAAAACTAAAACGAACTTTAAAATTATTAAAAACATTAAACGATTAAATCGTAAAATAACAGGAAGTTATAATTTAAGAATAACGTTATAACGTTCTAAAAACGAAAATAATAATTATATAAGTTAACGACTTATATATAGCTTTAGTTCCGATTATGGAAACCTGGATAACCACCTTTTAAATAATAAAAAAGGCCGAGATCGATAACGGTACGATTAATTATTAAAAGGTAGCTGTTAATTTTTTAGATTACTAGGTTATAATTTATTCCCTATTTATATTACGAAATGTTAAAGTAACGTTTCCGACGTTTTACGGGGATCTTATAGATCCCTTTAATTAAAATAATTTTAATTAAAAAAAAAACTAAATTTATTAACCTTTAACCGTAAGGAAAAACCCCGGGGTATAAAATAAATCGAAGTAATTGTAAAGGTTCCTATATAAATCGAAACGTTAATAAACGAAAACGATAAAAGTTAAATATATAGGGTATTCGTTATAAAACTTATTTAAACGCTTATTATATATTACCTTAATATTATTATATATTTTTTAGGAAAACCTTAAAAAGTTTCCGTTTTAATAATAAAATAGTAAAATATATTTAAAGTCGAATTTTCTTTAATTAATTTTTAAAAGAAAAAATCAATCGTTTATTAAAAATTATAGAAAAATTAAATACCTAAAAAATAAAATAATTTTTAAAAAAAATAAAGCGAATTTGAACGTACTTTTTAATTATTAATTAACGTAATACGGTAAACGTTACGTTTTACCCTTTAAGGAATTTATTTATTTTGAACTTAAGATATACGATATATATTTTTAACTTTATTAACAGGTTTTTAAACTTTAAATTAACCGTATAAGGTAACGGGATATACGCGGGTAATAACTTTATATTAATTAAAGGATACGGAAAAATTAACGTAATATTTCGAAACCTTAACGGTATAAAAACGTTACGTCTATATAATATAACTTATTGCGAAAATTTTGCATATAACCTAATATCTTTCCGGCAGTTCCGGAAAAAAAAATTTTTAATAAGATAACCGGAAAACTAATAATTTTATTCGAAATAAATATAATTAAATAATTATTGCGTTAATAAATAAATTTAATTAATTTGTTATTAAAAATATTAATATAATAGTTATTTATACAACTTTTGTAATTTATAAATAAAACGTTAATTCGTATATAATAAAACCATTACGGACCGGTAACGATATTATATAATACCTAAAATTAAAATATTTAAGGCCCGAAATAATTACCTAATTACAATTCTATACGAAAAAAATCCGTTTAAAGGGTTTTATAATAATCGAATACCAAATATATAATAAAGCGAAAGTTAAAAGGTAAATATGCCGTAAACCGAGAGAAAAAGTTTCTCGATTAAAATAAAAAATCGTTATCGATTTTACAAACTTCGAAAAAAACCTTAAAAAATATAAATACGTTATATTTATAACTAATAAATACTTAGGTTTTATTTAAGATATTTATCTTAAAAACCGGGAGCAGGATATATTGATTATAATATTCCGATATTTCTTAAAAGTTTTAAAAAACCAGAACAAAATATTTCCGCAAATATTTAAATACAATAACGACATATTAAAAAATTATTAACTTCGAAATATACTTTAATTACCTTTTTTTAATATTAAACTTAAGCTTTTAATACCATATACCCAGGCTTAAAACGGGGGTATAAAACGTTTAAAAAATATAATTAAAAAAAAACAACTGTAATACGAAATAGCGTTAAATTACGTTTATTTTTAATTATATATATCTTTAAAACAGCAGTATATCTGTATAACCGTATTTTTAAATACGCATTTTTTTAACAAAGCTTATATAAGATTTATTATATTTATTTAACGTATAAAAACAGCGTTATAATATTTAATCGGAAACTATAACAAACCCACTTACGAATATATAATTATATAACTTATATTATAATAACTACCGCTATAAAAAAAATCTTTAAAAACTAAATCTTAAAATATAAATTAATTACTTTATCGGTTACCGATTTATAAATATTTACGAGATTTGAAATTTGTTAATTAATAAAGTTATTACTATTTAAAATAAAATATTTAACGAAAAAGCCACTTTTTTAAAAAATATTAAAAACTTAAAAAATAACCTTTTATACGTTACGGAAAAAAAGCTACAAAAATTATTCCGATAAATAAAAATACTTAATCAAAACGATAATTATTTAATTTACATACAAAAAAAAAAGTAAAAACCTAAGCGGAATAATTTAATTACCGGCTAAATAAAAGGAACGGCTTTAGAAAAATATCAGCGTAAAAAATATACGGAATAAGGAAAAATAAATCTATTTGCAAAAAATTAATTACCCTTATATAACCGTTATGTTCGAATTATTTCCGTTCTTTAAACCATTACCGCCATTAACGTTTACTCTAATAACTATTACGATCATTACGCCGATAAAAAGAATAAAAATAACCTTAAGTTTCCTTTACATTATTTAACCTAAAATAACGGTAAAAAACAAAGGTACCTTACGGGTAATAAATATAAGTTCCTTATATATTTTATACAAAAAAAATATTATATAAAATAAATATAAAATATAAAAAACCGTATTTAGTATAAAACGTTTAACCCCTTTTATAAATACGTATAATAACCGGCTAGTAACTTACGAAAATTTAAAAAAATTAATTACCCGAAATACGCGTTACCTTAATCGGAAAAATAACGATACCTTAATATATAAAAAAATATTTAAATCGCAAAACCGAATATATAAACGTAATTTACCATTACCGTTATAAAGCTATAAAAAACTAAATATATATTTATTAAAGGAGATATTTTATAAAGCCGAAAAAGCTTATTTGTAAAATTATAAGGAGATACGATTTTAGGAAATGGTTAATTAATCTTTTGTTAAAAAGAAATAAATCCTAAGGTATATATAAATATACATTTATAAATTTAACAAATATAACTAGCTTTAAAAATACAAAGCCCGTTTCGTCGTATAAAATAATTAATAGCTTAAAAACGTTTATAATAATATATACGTATTTATATTAACTAAAAGGTCGTTTAAAACGTTAATTATTACGGTAATTAAGTTCGATTTAAAACTTAAATAATATAACGTTATTAATACTTTTATTAACGCTAATTTACCTTACGAAATATATATAAAAATACCTTTAAAGTACTCTTAACGTAAAAAAACTCTTTTAATTAAAAAGGCTTTATACGGCTTAAAGGAGTTACCGTTATTATAATAAAAAAATTTTACCGGAACGCTTAAAAAATTAAGATTAAACCCCGTTTTTTACGAATTTTATTATTTTATTCGTTAAAAGGTATTTATTTTCTTTTTCGTAAACGATATCGTTATAATATACCGTAAGGAAAATTAAAACCTTATTAATTAATTAATTTAACAAAAACGGAAACGGTATACCCTTGGCCTAATGGCTCAGTGGTTGCGAGCCTGGGTGTGGTCTCTTTCAATTGCGACAGGCTTGGGCACCCTGTTTCGGTTGGTCTTAAGAGACAGCTGGTTCAAATCCAGCTTGGGCCACCGTTCCCCTAGGTGGCGCCAGCCTAGAGGAGCCAGACCAATTGGGGCTTCGGCCCCGCCACCGTGTCGGCGACAATTGGAGGGTTGGGGGCTCTGGGAACCAATCAATCAATCGTGTACCTTATCTTATCGTTAGTTGCCGTGTCACATAACCCGTATTGCGTTTTTTCATCCGGCCCACCAAGGGGTACGGTTTTTTCGGAGGTGCTCTCCGGTCGCGCTTGTACAGAACCACTTGTGTACATGTATGTAGTGAACGGATCAGCTGTATGTATGTATATAGCTAGATACCGTAATGGCACTTTACCTTGCAAAAAAAACGGTATACCCTTATAAAAGGTAAAAATTTATAATAATTCCATAATATTAAAATAATTAAAAATAAACTTAATAAAAAAATTTAATTATCCTAATTCGATTTTATAAATAAATTAATTAACTTAATTCTTAAAAAAAGTTTAAATAATTTTTTAAAAACGTTTATAATTAACGTTAAATTATTACCGAATCTTAATTTAACCTATTTAAGTTTTATTAATAAATACCAGAAAAAAATCGGTTTTATCTTTTACGTAACGATTAATACGTAGCCCGATATATTCTTTACCGTATCCTAACTTACCCGTTTTAATTTAAACCTTAACGATATATATTATAAAACCGTTAATCGAGTTATATTATACCTAATCGGGATTAAAACGTTAACGTTATAATTCGAAAGCGAAAATTCGTTAAATATTTAAAATAATGCCTTTTTTACGGATAATACGATTAATCGAAAAAACTTTTAAGTTTACGTTATAAAATTATTTAAAAAAATAATAAAATAACGGGCGAATAAATAAAATATAATAATTACTTTTATAATAAAAACGGAATTATTATTTTTTACGTAAGTTATAAAAAAACCTTATTTAATTTTCGATTAATTATAAAGTTAAAAGTTATTTTAAATATTAAACCGTTAAATATATAATGCAATAATTAATAGATTATATAACTGGTTAACGTTAATATTGTCTTATTATAAACGAAACTACGGTACGTAAATATATATAATTACTGGTTATAAAAAGCCGTAAAAAAGGATTTAATTAAAATGGATTATACGTTTATAAGTAATATACTGGTTAATAGATTAATTAAAGCCTTATTACGCGAACCGTTTAGGTATTTTAAAGAGCAGTTAGGATTGGTAGATATTACGGAAGCCTTTAAACGGCGGAAGGATATTTTATAAGTGATTTTGAAAAAGGAATTAGTTAATTAAAAAAATTTAATCGCCGGAGGAAAGGTTAAATAAAAAGCTGTGATTTTAGGAAATAATAATATATAATAATTAACGTTATGAATACTTTAAGGCGTTAAGGGGGTGTGTTAGTTAGCAGGGGGTGCTTAACGTACTTTATATACGAAAGGGCTCCTTTTAATCGGAAGATATATATTCCGTTGCTAGGTTATACAAAAGCTGTACGCGTACTAGAAACATACGCAAGTTAGCCGAATACAACAACACAACTGATGTCCCCTATATCTGACAATACGTGAATCGGCACGGATACCCACTTTTACAGTCTTTTCGGTCCCCGGCTTAATCTTGGCTCAGCTATTTATCAGCCTCCCTCAGCCCCCCATCAGCTGGCATCAGCTCTGCTCACCCTTTTGCCTGAGCTGCCCATTAACAACAGTCTTGTTCCCATTTCTGGACCCTTAACCTTTGGATCATTCCCACCACCCCGTCCAACCTCTTATGAAGGTAATGGCAACCGCGACCAGGGGTCGGCCTTAGGCCTCCTTTTGGAACCAGGATCCCAGTTTTCGACCTTTTTGATAAAGTCCTGGAACTATGTTCTAAGTGAATCCTTCCGTATTGTCAGATACAAGCGTGTATTCAGTATTGGGGTTAAAACTTGGTATTGTTGTATTGTCTTGTGTTAACCATCGCCATTGTTAATATCTAAATGGCCTGGTATGTCCATACAAATAATATGGTTAAAAAGGTCTTTACTTATAATCTTAAGCGATCTCCGATGCTTTCGCTATACGCCATATTCCTAACAACTACCAGTTATCTGATACGTATCTGGAAGCAATAGGTCCTTACGTAATGCTGTTCCTGAGAACGGACTATATCGCGTCGATAAGCATTCATAACTTTTATACGTCCATGCTATATCGTCCCCCTTTTATTCGCATTTAAGCTCGTATTTAGTATTTAGATTTGATTTTCTTCAGAAATATTTATTTTTTAAAACCGGTTATAGTATTTACGTTGGAATCTTTAACTTGAATGCTTTAAAATTATTCGATTTTTTAATATTTTATTTACTTAATTCTATTTAATAAGAAAAGATAAAACGTAATTAATACCTTTTATTTAAGTTATAAAAAAAGGGTTAAAAATGTTATATCGTAAATTGTTACGGTTTGGTCTACCGTAGTAGCTTTTATATACTGCTGTAAGCATTAAAATGATTGTTTATAATTCCGATTATTCTACCGATTTTTTGCCCTGGTAGCGTAATAATATAATGCAGCTATAATATAAATAACTAAATGATTTTTAAAAGATTACAATTTAAGACAAAGCGGAATTGTAACAAATAATATAAATATAACTTAAGTAAATATATTTATTTTTACTTTTATATATTAATAATTAATATAAGTACATAAACCCTGAAGAAAATATTTAAGATTTTAATATATATATAACGGCTAAATGGCTTAACTAACTATTAAATTTAATCGTACGGTTTTATATTGGCAGTCGTATCGGAAACATTAAACAATTAACAAAAACAATAATTACGTCTGGTAATAGCAAATAACCAAAGGTAATCTAGGTAACTAAGTTATATTGCAAGCTGGTGATATCTAAACTATAAGAAAAGTAATGAGAATATATATCTTAAGTTAGATCTATATTACGTGACCTACCATCTTTAGAGGAAACCCAAGTTTTGCTCCGATCGTACTTCTTGGCTTGTAGGGCGTTCAGCCATAACAATATAACTTGAAGTTTTAAAAGACTTTATAAAGATAATAACCTATAATATCGATAGCGAGAATATCGAAGATGAAAAATTTAATATCTTTAATTCAGAAATTATACGGAAATATTAAAACGTATTTATAACGGCTTGGTAATAAGTTAATCCTAAAAAGTTAATATTACGTAATATAGCACAATCTTTAACGGAGGATACCTTAGTAAAATTAGGCTTTATTTTTGAGGTTGTAGTTACGGCTACGGCCTAGCTATAGCTTTAGGTACCGCGTTAACTTAATTTGAAATATATTTACAAAAATATCTAAATCTTAAAAATAAGGCTTAATTTAAAAACGTAAAATCTTTACTTTACGCGGAACTGTTTAATATAAATTCGTAAAAAATATCATTAATAATCTTCGCAGTATATATTAGTTATAGCTTTTTTAATCGTTATAACTGATATAATTTAACGTAATATTAAAAATTTTATTGTAATATAGGACATCCTTAACTAAATAGTTTATTCCAGCAATTTTGAAAGCTTAATTTATAGACCTTCGGTTAGAAATGCTTCGAAGCCCTAAGTATTTATTTTTACATCATAAACTTTGGCCCCAAAATAAGGCTTATGCGTTGCAGGGGGACCGCGCAAAATATGGAACCAAATCCTACCTTACCAAATTAGTCGGATATGTATTACCTTATCAAGATCAGGCCCTATTTTTAAGGTTGTGGCTGCGCCTGCGGCGCAGCCGTAACTAGGGCTTTCCGTTAAGAAATAACTGCAAGGGTTTAATATATTAACTAAACCTTTTTGAGAAAAATCTCCATAAAAACAACAAAACCTTAAAAATAGGGCCTAATAGCAAGTTGTGATTTTTTCGTTCCGTTTAATACGTTTTTATATAAATTCGAAAAAATCATTAATAATAACTTTTAAAGTATATACTAGTTACGAAATCCCTAACGTTATAACCTATATAATTTAACGCAAAATTAAAATCTTTATTTTCTAATATAAGCCTAATCCTAATTAAAACTAAACCCAGATTACTATAAAGAAAAAATGGCCTAAAATCCTGATTAATACATATTATAACCTTTTACCCTTTCCGGGTTAACATAATAACAATATAACCTTATAAGCCAAAATAATAATATATAAAGCTTAAAATCGCCTATAATAAGCCCCGATATATATTTTCATTTTAATCAGCTGAATATAAATAATATACTAAAAGGTTTAAAGTAAATATTTTAATCTTTCGAATACCTAATTATTTAAAATCAAACGTTTATTTTTATCCGATAATTTTACCGGTTTCTTACCGATATAAACGTTATAAATTTATACGCCAATATTATATATACGGCCGACAACTTTACGGAAACCTTACGCCGTCGGTTTGTTCGCTTTATATTAAGTATTATGCTTAGCGGGCAGGGCCGTATTTTACGGAAAAAACAAGTAAATACGGTACATAATTTAGTTTTTAAAAAACTTAATATCTTTTTCGTCGTTAAAATAAATTTTAGAAAATTCCTAATTATCCAAACCTTTTCTTTAATAACCAACTTAATTACTATTTAAATCGTATTTTTAATTAAGTTAGCTAAAGAATAACGAACTTTTGTATTAATAATACCGTATTTTACTTTTATTTTAATATTTGCAAATACGAAAAAGCTTAATCCGGAAATATACAAACGTATAATTACTGGATAACATAATTATATTATCCTTAATTTTAAACAGATATCGAACGATTAATTTTAATTTGCTATATTAAATTTTATTTTCGAACGGCAGTATAATTTAATTATAATTAACGAAATATATTTATTATCGGAATAAAAAAATTTCCGGCTTAAATATATTAATATCCGTAACTTATATTTTATTCTCCTTATTTATATACATTAATTTACGTATATAATAACCGCTAATAATGTTTTAAAAAAAATCGCGAAATACGGTAATTTTCGTCAAGTCGGCGGTTTTACTAAATATGGCTATAAGACGGAAATCCGGCGTTTCAATATTAATCGGCCCGAAATCGATATTATTATTTTCTTTATACCTAAAGGTTAACGTTCGAATTAGGCGTATTTAAATTTCCTAATAACAGATATTTCCAAGTTATTAAGTAATAACCCTAGGATTTAGTTCGATAGTTTGCGTATTATTATTAAAATTATTATTTATATTAATAATAAGGCGAAAATTATAAATATCCGTAATTATTTAATTAAAACGTTAACGGACCGGGGGTATTTACCGAAAGCTATAAAAACGGTTATTAAGTTTTATAACTTTAAAATGCTTTATAATAACTAAATTCGTATGTATAACAAATTAAAAAAACCTAATAATTTTATCCGTATTATTATATTTACCGTCGCTTTTAAATTAAATATAGATATCCCGGATATTAATCGAGTAATATAATAAGAAATACCGAAAAACTTGTCGATAAAGAATTTATAATAACGATTTAATTAAGCGGTTCGTAATTATAAACGATTAAATATAACTAGCTATAGATAAACTATACTGTTTGTACCCTATTAAATGTTCGATAAATATAAAACCAAATTATTTATTATAAAAAAAGCTAAAATGGCGAAAAAAACCCAGGCCCGGTAAACCAAAAACCGTACTACCTATAAAAACATAAAGGTCGTAATGGAAATCGACGTAACAGATTCGGATAATAAGGAAAACGATACGTAATTTATTATAAATAATCCCGATTAAAACGAAATAATTATCGAATCTTAATTTTATCTTTCGACTGGTTAAGATATTACTTTTATTATCCGTAAATTTCCAAAATAAACCAATATTAATTTACGAAACCGGACGAAAATAAGGCCTTAATAATATACGTTATTTAACGGCAAATATATACGTAAGGCGATTTTAACATATTTAAAAAAAACGAAACCGTTATATTAAAAAAAAACCTTAATAACCTTATTTTAACTAGACTTTGTTATAACCTATATACGCTTAATTTTATCTATATACCCGAATTTCCAAATTTAAAAATACCTATATAAAAATAATTAAAAGCCGGTTTATTAAAAGCAGTTACTTAAGAAATAATAAAATCTTGGTATAAACGACAGGCGAACAAATTGTTTTTTACGCAGTTATTTCCGCTTAATAACAAAAAAACAAAGTAAATATTTATTCTTATTAAATTTAAACGGTTTTTATTTAATACGTTTTTAAAAAAATTAAACGAAGCTTAAGGTTTTTATTCAGTTCAAAACGTAATCGAATTAATTAAAGCGGTTTCTAAACTTGATAAATAATAATATTAAGACGTTTTAAAAAACCGCCTTTTATTTGCGTTATATTTAATTTACGAAAAACCCGTACTTATTATTTCATAAAAAACACGGGAAATTCTTTGCAATCGGCGGAATTCGTTTAATCGAAAACAAAAACGCCATATTTCTATATTTTGGACCGATTTATATAAGTTACGGATTACTGCCGCGTTATAAGTTCGATAAATATCGGAAAAAATCGCGAAACCGCTATAAACCGTACCGGGTCCTAATTAGGGCATATTACATACAGCCGCCCGGTTTAAATTAATAACTAATAATTTAATAATAAACTTAATAATTTAAACATTAACCCGGTATACGGTTTATACGCTTTCGTAACTTAAAATCACAACCTTAATTATAACAATATTTATAATTATACGTATAACTTACGGCATATTAAATAATTTTAATTAAAAACCGGCCTTATCCCCGTTATTTATAACGTTAACGCAAAACCTATTATTCCTTAATACTTTTAATCCGCCAGCCCCATTTTTATTATTACACCCATATTCGTATAATTTGTTTGTTTTTATATCGTTACCGGAGTCGCCGGGGTTACTAAAACATAATAATACGTAGTTTAACGCCTTAAATAATATATTGAAAACTAGATCCGAGGTAATAATTCTTATCGAGGTTAAAAAGTTGCGTATTAAAAATAAACGGTACTTGTCCGATAATAATAATAATAATAAGTTAAAAACTAATTACGATACTAGATTAAAAAGTAAAAAACGAAACCTAAAAAGCTTTAATTAAAACGTATACCAAAAAATACGTTCGGTTTTAACGTAACGTCGCAATTTTAAAGTGCGATAAATATATATATTTACGTAATATTAATTAAAACTATTAATAACATTATTTATTTACCATATTCGTTATTTTCGTTAATTTTTAATACGTTAAGTTATATATAAATATTAGTTTTTTTTTAATTTAAATTAATTATATACCGTAACAAATATGTAATAAACCTTTTAAACTAGGAAAATTAACGAATATATATATTAGGTATTTTAAACTGGAATTTATTATAATTATTAACAAATATTCCTTTTTAACTTATCATCCTTGATTTATTATACCGAATTAAAATTTTTTAAATCCTGTTTTCCGGTCTTTTTTTTCGAATTTATTATATTAACTTTTAAAATATTTTTATTTTTTTAACCTTTAAAGTATCTTAGTTTAAATTGATTAACTGGTATAAAGGATCGATTATGCGGGTAAATAGATAATATAAATGATTTTTCGCCAATATTAGGAAAATTATTTACTTGTTACGTATATAGCTGTTTCGGTATCCGTTTTTCTTTAAGTACTAGTTCGAAATATTTAGAATCCCGGTTTCGTAACGGATTTTAATTAAAACCTTATTACGTTTCTTTTCAGGATTTAAGGTTTACCGGTATTTTTAGTTACGGTTTTTAAAATTTCGTTATCCGAGATAAACAATACGTAAAGGTACGAACTTTCTTTTTTTTAGTATTATTTTTTTTATCAGTATAACTAGAGCCCCGGGTAAAAATTAAAAACTTTTTACTTTAAAATCCTATATTTATATAGTAATAATAAAATATTTTAAGTAGTTATTAAAATCCTCGGAATTAATATTAAATATGTTACGGTACCTTCGAATTTAATCTTTATATATAATTATTTTCTCCCTAGAGAAGACGTGACCGTGGAATAAAATTAAATAAATGGATAGATTATGGTATCGGTTGCTAAGCTTTACCAAGCCCTAACTTTCTTATAGATTGCCCTGTCATGCCCCTATCGACGATTATTCTTAACCGAATTTTGGACGGTTTTCGCAATCCGGAGCAGCCGGATAAACTATCATTTGTAATTTTCCAGCTTATATCGAGCCAAAAGTTAAACTTCGAAGTTTTTAAACCCTTTACCGCCTATATCCAGCTTTTTTAATAATTCCTTTATACGGTCGATATTTTTTATTATAAAGTCGTTTAATTTTTAATTATTTTTATTTATATAAATTAAATCGTATCCGAAAATTAAAAATAAAATCCGATTTTTTTAGGAAAAATCGGTTGGATTAACGGAAGTATCGATATTTTTGGTTTATCTTAAAGTTTTATTAAGTTTAGGGATTTTAAGAAAAACTTTTTCCGTAAAGATTTTACAATTACGGAATACCGGTATTTTGTAGTAGGAATTGCCCGGTATATTTTAGTTGTTTTAATTAATAGGGATTCGAAAAGTTGTAAAATTAATCAAGGTTGAAAATAGCTAGTTTGGAATTTTTAGCCCTTTTTCCTGGTTAATATCTAATATTTTTAATCGTAGAATTAGCAAAAGGTTATAAAGTAGTTATTTTATACGGACTTAAGGTTTACCGCAAAAAGCTTAATATTTCCTAAATTATTATTTATAAAGCATTTTGTATAAGGCTTATTGGATCGAAGAGCTAGAAGGTATAAGGTTTATTAGGGTCGAAATTTGTTAATATTATACGATAATCGGTTTCGGGATAAGGCTTTTCGTAACTAAGGCGTATAATTTATTATTACCGTAAAAATTATTGATAATTACCATGTTCGAAGATATTAGGTAAAGTATTTATCGTATTAATTATTGGTGTAATTACTTCGTGTCTTTAGCTTAGCCTGGATAATACGGCTTAAACTTAACGACCTTGTATATATAATTATTTAATTACTAACTAAATAATTATAATCGCAAATTTTCCTTTCGTTTAATATTATAAAAATAACGTTTATATAATATATATTATACGATATATTGCGGTTTTATATTTTTAATCGGAATTATAAGATTATTATATTCTTAATATTATTTATATTATGTAAATTGTTATTATATATAAATGTTCGAAAACGTTAAACGGCCCGAATTATACGGGCTTTTAAAAAATAAACGCCGGTTAAATTTGTAATATAAAAAATATTTGCTTTACGGTTTTAAAAACCTATTATTTAATAATCTGTATTTTTTATATCGTCGACTTTATTGCTATATTTTGGTATAATAAAAAAACGAATAAAGTTTTATATTATTTTGTTATTTTTTTTAAGTCTGGTAAAAACGGGAATTAATAGCCGTTATTATATATAAATACGTTTTTTATTAACGTTTTATAAATTATATATATAAAATCGAAATTCCCGAATATTTACTTAAATGCAATTCCGATATTATTGTTAGTAAAATATGCGTTAAAGTATATATGACGGTAAGTAAATTACGTTTTTTAATATATTTTAATAAATTCTGTTTTATTAAAACCTTATAATATTATAACTTTGTCGAATAATTTTATAACGGTAATTAGAGATAATTTTTTAGTCTGTATAAGGTTTAAAAAGATAGTATATATAATTAAGGTTAATTTAAGGAAATTAATGTTGTAGTTAATATAAGTTGTATCGAAAGTTAACTTAATAACATTTACATTTTTATTTATATTTTAATTTTTTATTATATAGCTATATAAATTACGGATGTAATTGCTGTACTTTATTTTATTCAACGGTAATAATGTTATTATAATAATTGCTTAATATTAAGCATTATATAAAAAGTATTTATATATAAAAAACCTGGGGGTAATATAAGTTTACCGGTTTTGTTTTAAGCTGATTAAAATTAAAAATAGAAATATAAAATATAAAATATATGGAATAAAATGAAATTCGTATATTAAGCGGTATCTAGGTATATTGTTAGTAATAATATAATATATAAACGAAATTTACGGATAATTAATAAATTTTAAAGAAATCCGAAAACAATATATATAATTAAGATTAAAATATATACGAACTTTAGAATTATGTAATTATAAATATATAAATAGCTAAATTTATATAAATTATTAAATATTAACTTAAAAGCTAACGATATTTCTTTCTATAACGAAATAATAATATATAGGGAAGAAACTAATAATTATATGTAAATTATACGATATTTTTTTTATTACAAATTATTTAATATAATCCATACAGTTTTTTTAATTAAATATATATTAAATAAAATTATTACAGTTATTTAATAATAATTATTATTTATTTTATTACTATTTACTTTATAATTACTTTATATACCTTTTTATATTTTATTATATTATAATACCTAAATTTAACTTATTTACAATATAATTATTATTATTAATCCGTTTTTTTTAATTTAATATTTAAAATCCTTATTATAATATATATTTATATATATTTATTATAGTACAAAATATAAAAAGCTTTACCGATATATTTGATAATATATTAGATATAATTTGTTGGCAGATGTGGTGATTTATTGTTGGAAAGTTAAAAGGATTAAAAGGGCTTTGATTTGTGGCCCTAAAATTACAAGGATAAAAGAGTTAAAGGCTATATCTAGCCGTTTTCCCCCCTGTTGGAAATTTAAAACTAGAACTTAGAACTACAGCCTGAAAAATGCAATACAATTTGCCCATATAGTAGTATTTTCTGGTTTTGTTTATTAATATCTTAATCCATTTATTTTATGTTGTAATTCGAGATACCGTTCCGTTTCGGTACAGAAAGCTAAGAACGGCAGGTTCGGCGTAAGGGCGTTTTAAAGTAAGGAAACTGCGAAGGTTCGGTTTTAGAAAAGAAGGCTTAAAAATCCCTTTAATCGCTTCGAACAGGATTAAAGCGTTTATATATACAGGGCCGTTGTCGATTAAAAGTAAGAAAAGCTCGTTAACGCGGTAATATCCGAGAGGATTCGAAAGAAAGTTCGAGAAAGAATTATTGAAAAAATTAAGAAAAGTCAAAATGGTAACTGGAAAAAAAATAGCGTTTAGAAAAGACGTCGGTTAGCCTGAGGGTTTTAATATGGAATAACTGATAAAAGTATTCGCTAAGTTGTCGGATAACGAAAAACAAAAGAAAAATACGTACTTAAATTAAAAGGATTTCGATTTTAAGTTTAGCGAAGAAAATCGGCTGCGAAGTAGTAATAACTGGGAAATATAAAAAACGGTTGTTTAAGTAGCCTTAATAGCGGTTAGGTACCGTAACGGTAATTCGGCGAAGTTTAGTTATATTAATAAAACCAAATTAGCCGCTGTAGTTATTATTAACGTTAAGGAAGTTTTTATAGCAGTTGTTATTGGATTTATAAGGGAAACGGAAATAATTAAAGTATTAAAACGTTTATATAAAGCAAAAGGAATCGATTAGAAAATGGATTTTTAGATTTAATTTTAATTCGTTAAATAAGATTATAAAAAATAGTCGGCGTTAGACCATGTAATTAACTTTAAAAACCTGGTACGGCAATATAACGAAGTCGATATACCTATTAACGCTGGATAATAGGTTATTATGTTTATTAATTCGATTTGGAATAACGGCGATTAGAAAGGCCGAATAAAAGGAATACTTCGTTAGTATTTAATTATAACGGTAAATTAGATATATAACGACTTTGTTACCGAATTTCGAAGGAAGGAAAACGTGAAAAAAGAAAGTGGTAATAATTATAACGCAAATTAAAACCGATAAAACAAGCTTTTATAGAATAAAAATAGCCAGTTATTTTGTTATAAATATGGTAAATACGGATATATGGCGAAGGATTACCCGAAACGGAAGAATGGCTTAGACGAACGGTTAAAACGTAATGCAAAATATAAGGCTAGCTTTATTCCGGAAAAGCTGTAGAATTTATACAGGACGGATAAAAAGACTTTTTAATGGCTTTTAAGGTAACGGTAAGGTTTAAATGACTTTATAGTAATTCTAGGGCCATAAAGGCGTGTCGGTAGATGTGGTAATTTATTATTAAAAAGTTAAAAGGATTAAAAGGGCTTTAATTTGTAACTTTAAGATTATAAGAATAAAAGAGCTAAAAGCTATATCTAGCCGTTTTCCCCCTTATTAAAAACCTAAAATTAGAACTTAGAATTATAGCTTAAAGAATGTAATATAATTTGCTTATATAATAGCAGTTTTTAGTTTTGTTTATTAATATCTTAATTTACTTATTTTATGTTATAATTCGAAATACCGTTCCGTTTCGATATAAAAAGTTAAAAACGGCAGGCTCGGCGTAAAGGCGCTTTAAAATAAGGAAACTATAAAAACTCGGTTTTAAAAAAGAAAGTTTAAAAGTTCTTTTAATTGCTTCGAACAGGATTGAAACGTTTGTATACGTAAGGCCGTTGTCGATTAAAAGCAAAAAAGGCTCGTCGACGCGGTAATATCCGAAAGAATTCGAAAGAAAGCTCGAAAAAGAATTATTAAAAAGACCAGGAAAAGTTAAAATAGCAATTAAAAAAGGAACAGCGTCTGGAAAAAACGTCTGTTAACCGGAAAGCTTTGATATGGAATAACTAATAAAAGTATTCGCTAAATTGTCGGATAACAAAAAACAAAAGAAAAATACGTATTTAAATTAAAAAAACTTCGATTTTAAGTTTAACGAGAAAAATCGGTTATAAGGTAATAATAATTAGGAAATATAAAAAACGGTTATTTAAATAACCTTAATAACGGTTAAATACCGTAACGGTAATTCGGCGAAACTTAGCTATATTAATAAAACCAAATTAACCGTTACGGTTATTATTAACGTTAAGGAAACCTTTATAATAGTCGTTACTGGATTTATAAAGGGAACGGAAATAATTAAGGTATTAAAACGTTTATATAAAGCAAAAGGAATCGATTAAAAAATAAACCTTTAAATTTAATTTTAATTCGTTAAATAAAATTATAAAAAACAGTCGGCGTTAAACCATATAATCGACTTTAAAAACTTGGTACGGCGGTATAACGAAATCGATATACTTATTAACGTTAAACAACAGGTTATTATATTTATTAATTCGATTCGGGATAACGGCAATTAAAAAGGCCGAATAAAAGGAATATTTTGTTAATATTTAACCATAACGGTAAATTAGGTATATAACGATTTTATCGCCAAATTTCGAAGGAAGGAAAACGTAAAAAAAAAAAGTAATAACAGTTATAACGTAAATCAAAACCGATAAAACAAACCTTTATGGAATAAAGATAGTTAGTTACTTTATTACAAATATAGTAAATACGGATATATGGCGAAAGATTACCCGAAACGGAAAAATAACTTAAACGAACGGTTAAAGCGTAGTGCAAAATATGACGCTAGCTTTATCCCGGAGGGGCTGCAGGATTTGTATAAGACGGATGGAAAGATTTTTTTAATAGCTTTTAAGGCGACGGTAAAGTCTGGATAGCTTTATGGCAACTTTAAGGCTATGAGGGCGTATCGGCAAATGTAGTGATTTATTGTTAAAAGGTTAAAAGGATTAAAAGGGCTTTAATTTGTAGCCTTAGAATTGCAAGGATAAAAAAGCTAAAGGCTATATCTAGCCGTTCTTCCCCTTGTTAAAAACTTAAAACTAGAACCTAGAACCACAGCCTGAAGAATGCAACATAATTTGCCCATATAATTATTAATAATAATTTAAATAATAAACGTTAAATAAGCCCGGTAATCTTTAAACTTCCGGCTAAACCAAAAAAAAAATAATTAGATTTATTAATAATCCTTTTTAAAAATAACTTTATAAATAGGCAATAAAAATTTAATCTTATAAATAACCGGAATTATTACCAAAATAACCTTAAGAACGGGTAACGAAAAACCGATTTTATAAATAACAGTAATTATTACTAAAATAACCTTAAAAATAGGTAATAAAAACTTAATTTAAAAAATAATAAAAGTTATTACTAAAATCTGCAATATAATGTATTTTACGGTTTTGTCTTAATTAAAACGTTTTCGTATTATTTATATAACATTTAATTATTTTAAAATATAAAATATTTTTTACGGAAAATATATATTATACGTAACCGATTTTAAATATTGGGTATATATTATAAGGTTATATTAATATAAAAGAAAATTAAAAAATTATAAATATTTTACGTTTTAATATTAATAAAAATATATATTAATTAAAAAAATTTTACGATTAATTAAAATTTACAAATTTAGCGGTATTACGAAAAGTTTATATTATAAATAGGATTTTTTATTATATAAAAATATAATATTTACATAAATATTAAATATTAACAATATAATTTAAAATATTTTAAATAATAATAATTAACAAAATAAAATTTACGTTATAACGAATTATACCGGCTTTATAAATTATTAAATTATATAATTAATTACGGATTTTCGATTAATTACGGTTTTCGTAATTTAACGAAAAAAATACATAAATTAAGTACCTTATAAACGATACGAAAAAAGGTTTATAACTTTATAAACCGGATCAATTAGCCAGGAAATATATATTATATAGCCGTTTTATAGATATTATAATTTACGGGGTTATACGGGTAATAAATATATAAACTACGTATAGGAATATAGCAAAAAATATTTATATATAATCCAAATAAAGATTTTAAAGGGATTTAAATACAGATATTACGTTTAAAATAAATAAAATCTTAGGTTCCGAAAATATAAAAAAAGTTATTAATATATAAGTTACGATAGTATACGAAAAAAGGTAGAATAAAACGAAAAAATCTTAATAAATACGTAAAAACGTTAATTAGTAAGTTAATTATAAATAAAATATATAAATTAATACGAAATTATATAATATATTTAGCTATAAGTAATATAATATTATTAATACGTTGATTTATTTTAATACGAAAAACTTATATAATATTATTACAAATAAACTATAGGAATAAAACGTAGTTAACTAGAATTATATAATATATTTAGTTATATTAATATTAAAAGTATAATAAAATTTCCGTATTAATTTTAATAAAATATAGAAATAATAAAAAAATAAAAAGTTATAATAATAATTTATTTTCGTTTAATAAATTTTTATTTTATTTATCCGATAACAATAATAACGAAAACGGACCGTTTTAATTAAGATTATTTATTAAGTTATTTATAATTTATATTATAAGATTATAACTTTTTTTTATATATAAGATATTATAATCGTCCGAAGTTAAATTATCCTTAATAAATTCGGTACTAAAAACTTTTTAAATAATTACGTTACAGTTATTTATAAGTTAATTTTCGTTTTTTGTTATATTTAATCAATTAAATTTGCTTTTATCGCTAATAATAAATATAATATTATTAAAATCGATAAATTTAATTTCCATAATTTTACGGTTTACGGTTAAAATATCCTTAAATTCCTAACTATCTTTTTTAATTCGAAATAAATATTTTTTAATAAATTAAAAATTACGAAATAAAAAATAAATACGTTCGAAAATTTCGTTACGAAAAAACATGACGGGCATAAAATTTACGTTATAAAAAAACGTAATATTTAATTAAAAACAAATTTCGGAAAAATATAATATTAATATTATATATATTATTTTTCGACCGGCAAAAGTCACCAGCAAGCCATAAATTATAATATTTACCTTTTTAATTAAATACTTTTTATATTTTTTTCTGAAATTTTATCAAAACTGAATTTAATATTAAGATCGAATTAATAAATATTTAATTAAAATAAAATATCTTTTTATTATAATTATATTAACCGGCTTTATAAAAGAAAATAATAATATCGGTATTAACCGTTTAATATAATTAACGTTATTATATCGTATAATATACGAAAAATATAAATAAACTTAACCTTTTTTAAAAAACGGTAATAATTTTAAAAATTTTTATTAACGGAAACGGTATTGATTAATAATTAATTATTATTTTTAATAAAATTAAAAAAATTATCGCTTTACGGAATATTATCCGTATTAAAAATATTTCCGGCCTTACGGTTATCCGATAAAAAATTTTTATTCGGCACGTTTTATTTAAAACCGTGTTATTTAAAAAGTAATATAAATAAATTATATTTTTTAATTAAAAAATAAAATATTTATAAACTATTCGTTAACTTATTTATATTATTAAATAACGTATTATTAACAAATAAGGACAAAAAACTTTCGTTAAAAAATTCTTTATTTATTAATATATTTTAATTAAAACACCGTAATATTTTCCTTATTTATCTAACATAATTAAAATATTTAAAAACTATATTATACGTAATAATCTCGAACTCGGCGATAATTAACCGAAAATATATATATTTTATAAATTCGGTAAACTAAATTTTCGAAAAAAAATTTTCGATCGAAATATTTTTAATAATTCCGTATACGCTAAACGTTTCCTTTATAAATAATTCGTATGGAACGCGTAATTCTTACAAAAATAACGCAAATATACGAACATTATATATATAAAAAATAAAAAACTTAAGTAAATAAAACTTAAATAATTTTTAATATAATTATATTATTTTATTTAAAAATTAACGGTTTCCTTTTAAAGTTACTTACGTTATATATATTTCATTTATATTATTAAATTAATAAATACGTACAAATATAAAGAAAAGAATTTATCTATATATAAAACAAAGCAAAAATAAAAAAAAGCTATTATTTTTTATTATATAAATCGGTTATTTCGGCTTAATTAACTTATATTTTCTAAATACAATTAATTATTTTCTAATTTCCATAAATAAAATAAAAGCATTTCGAAAACCGATAAAAATTTTTTTTTTAAATTTATATATTATTTAAAAAATCTTTCGATAAATGCCATAAATACCGTTAATAATACCTTCGTTTTTATCAACCGTACCTAACGAAATCGAACGGTATTTATTATATAATATACATTTTAATTTAAGAAAGCCGGGAAATTTTTACTTATTATACTTATAAAACGTATTAATAAAAATAAAAAATAAAATCCGGATAATATTAATTACGAATTAACGGAAAATATTAAATAATATTAAATATCATTATAACGTTTCGTAAAACTATTTTATTTTATAATATTAATTAAAACGGAATATAAATTATTTTAACTTTCCTTTAAAGATACGGTTATAATAACGGATAAAGGTAATAATAATATTCCGCATAACGGAACCGTATCGAAACGTTATATTATAAATATAATTCTAAATATTAAAATTATCGTATCAAAATACGATATTATCTTATTATACCTGGCGGTAAAATATAGCTTATCTTGATTAAAACTATATTATTATAAAAGAATTAATATAATTATCTTAATTTCCTTTAACAATTAATTTATATTTTTATTTAACGTATAATAATTTTCGTAAATACCTAACCTTTTTAATATATTTATTTTGTCCCGTAATATACTCGAAAATAATAAAAACTTATTTAATAAATAAAGTAAATAATTACTATTAATTTTAGAAATTATCTTAACTATAATAACTAAAACCATAAAAAAAAATATATAAAAACTTCCGGATCGTTATTATTACGAAACCGTTTTACTTTCCGTTTCGTACTATATAATTATCACCTTTTCCTTTGGTATACAATTACCTAATTTAAAAGCTTAAACCAGTTAAAAACCAAAGTTTTTACAGATCGTTTATTTTCGTTCAAAATAATATAAATCGTATTAATATTAAATAATAAATCTTCCGGCAAATAACGGAATCCGGGGCTTTTTGCAAAAGCTATAAGCTTACTTTACAATATATCGTAATATTTTCGTATAAAAAAATTTTAATTAACAAAAATTATAAACTTTTACCAACTTTCGCATATTAATAACTTATCGCGTATTCGTTTTTTTTTAATACGTTAATTAACCGGTTGATTTAAACGGTTAAATTAATAGCTCGGTTTATATCGTCGTAAAAAACCCAATTACAAATAAAATTTTCAAATATTATATTAAATTTTTTATATTAATGCCAGAAATTCAATATATACGTACGTATATTTTATTTTAAAAACGTAACGCAATAAAACTAAGAAAATTCGGATTTATCGTATTTTAATAATAATAACAAAAACGTGACGGATTCGGGCTATAACTGTTACATACGTTAAGGTTTAAAAATAACAAATAAATCCTAATTAGAACTAGAATAATATTAGTAATATACCATAATCGAAGCAACCGTATAAATATATATATAATTACAGAAAACGTTTAATTATTAAGTTATTACAAATTTTCGTTTTTAAAAAAAAATAAATGCATTAAACGGACCCCTCTTTCGCATAACTATAACTCAGGCCTCGCTAACTCATTACGGGGATTTAGGATTTAATTAGTTAATATTTAACGTTATAAAGCGGTACTTAAGTAACTTTAAAGAAATTGGGAAAACGAGCCAGGAAGGCCTGAGCTAGCTAAGATAAGATATGTAACCTAACTCGAGGAATAACGAAAACAAAATATGTTATACCTAAATACACCAAAATACGGGGTATAACAAGTAGTTTTTTAGTACCATAGATTAAAATGGATTTTTTTTAAGGTTTTGATAATATTTAAAAGGATAACTGTAAATAAAACAAATATTATTATTTATTCGTAAAATAGAAAATTTAAGCCGTTTAATAATTTCTAAATAAGAAAATATAATCCCTTAAAATCCGTTAATAAATTATTTAATGGCGGAAAACGTAAGGGTTAACGAAAGTTTATATATTAGCTTAATTTAAAGGATAATACGTGGTGTACTATCTTAAATTTGCTGCTGGGATATTATGTATTATTCTAGAGTTTAGACTGGGCTATTATGTACCATTTTTAATTCCGAGTTAAAATACGGAGTATTTTATCCTTAATTTAAAGCTAGGATACGGAATATATTATCCCTAATTTAAAGTTAGGAGACGTAATGTACTATTCTAAGGTTTAGGCTGGGTTATTATGTACTATCCTTAATTCTAAGCTGGGATATTATATATTATCCCAAATTCCGGGCTGTAATATTATGTATTATTCCAAGTTCCGGATTGGGATATAATGTATTATCCTAGAGCATGTATTGGTATATTCCGAGTTTAAAAGCTGGCCCGGGTATCGGACCGTTTTGCCTCGGAACGTAAGAAAGATTCTTTTTCCTTTTATAGCATCCGTATCTGGTATTTTATCTTTTTATTTATTTAGTATAAGAACGGCCGTCCGTATATATCATTTATATTACATTAAGTATAAATATTTATCGATATTTGTTTATGTTAAATCCGGTAAATATAATTCGATTTATAACTTCGTATTTTAAATTGCGCCGTTTATGCCAGTTTTTGCGTTTAACGTATTTAAGATTTTTATAATAAAGGGACCCGCTCTTAACGGTATTTAAATGCGTTTAAAGTTTTACCGTTTAAGGTTTAATCGCTGTTACCTAGATTAAATATCCCGGATTTGTTATTTTAAGTTGCTTATATACCGTAACGAAGGAACGAACGTTTATAAGAGGTAGATGGTATATTTTAATTAAAGTCGAAAGGAATTAGGGTTAATAATTTAACGGCCGCAGCTTTAGTAAAATTTTCGGTAATTATTTAAACGATAGGATATAAAGCGGTATAAGGCGAAATAGGACGAATACGTAATAATAATTTTTTTTAATAATAGCTACTTTGGGTATATGTGGATTAGTTGGTTAACCGGACGGAATCTGAATGAAACTTTAACAAAGGTGAATAATTAGCTTGGGAGCGTGGATGGAAAAATTCGAGTAAATGTGTTATGGTTTCTTATGGCCCAGCTTTTCTTTAATGCCATGTTTTGCGCAACCTTGGCGCGCAATCTATCTGTCACGGTAGGGCGGATGGCGAGGAACGTATGCATAGGGTGTGGGAAGTGTAAATTGTTATGGATGGTTTGGGCTTTAGAGAGCAGTGGCTAGAGAGATCTATATATAGTATGGGAGCCCCGGAACAACATTCTTACGGGGTGACTACAGTTCCCTGGGCCTGATGACTAAGCAAGTAACCCCTATTCTGCGACACACCCCCCAGATTCAAGGGAGATGCTCCCTTGAATCTGCCACTTCGCAGCTTCAGTAATCCCTAAATCAGTATATCAACAAAAGAAATAACGTAGCTAGGACGAATATTAGGTACAGTAACAGAGGGATAGGCCGTATGTACGTCATGTAATCTGGGTAAGGGGGTTGTTGTAATTTCTCCCCCCTATTGCTTATAGCAACAAGCAACAAGAAGTAGGTCTGCGTTCTGCATACGCGCATTACGTACGTGCATTTATCTGAATTTTGAAAACGTTGCAACGCTTTCTTTCTTTTTTTCTTTCCCCGGTTCCAATGGTAATTTCGTGGGCACCTTAAGCTAGGGAAAGACGATCGCGAGGCTAACGTATGGGTTGCAGATCATCACCATCATTATCATTACCACCACCATGAAATAAGTGATTTTCCCTGCTCCTATGCGCATGTTGCGCGCTATGCGAGCTACTGGGTATACTAACGGGTAATCGCAACCACCACAACAACACCAACAACAACAATCGTAAGTACACGCTATTGCTGGGGGCTCTACGCAGGCATGCTGACGGTAATCGTAAATGCCTTCCCGTGCCCAGCACGCCGCCGCCGCCGCCGCCGCCGCTGCCGCCGTGCCTGCGCCTGCGCCTGCGCCTACGCCTGCCACCCCTGTGGCTCCTGCTCCTGCCGCGGCTGCTGCGCCCGCCGCTCCCGCCGCCGCGTTCGCTCTGCCGGTGGTCCCTGCCGCGCCTGCTCCCGCCGCCTCGGCTCCCGCCGCGCCTGCTGCCGCCGCTCC